>ML282729.1:0-90461 GCA_005239495.1 Nicotiana undulata | reverse complement strand
ATAAGGAACTTCAGTGAAAATATCCCGTGCACGCGCTCGTCACCTCACGTACATGGGTTTTTTTATAGGAAAAACTAGTAAAAATGCCTAAGGGAGACTCCCCAACACAGAGTTAGGCAAGCCACTTACCTCAACTGTGCAAATCAACCGCTAATCACTCTCTTGCCACGAGTATCCAACTCCAGGTGGCCCAAATCTATTCAATTCGATGGGATAACGTAAATATAAATTCAAGAAATCAAAATAACTAATTAATTCAGAACTAATACGCAAAATTAGAAAATTTGACCAAAACGCCCCTCGGGCCCACGTCTCGGAATCGGGAAATTTTTTATATTTTCTGAACCCTTGTTCGCTCACGAGTCTAACCATATGAAAATCTCTCAAATCGGAGGTTAATTACCCAATCAAAACCCCAAAATTAGGTCTAAGAAGTTTCTTCCGTTTTCCCCAAATTTTAACTCAAAATCATAAATTTAAGGGTGGGATTTAAGATTAGGAACGCGGAAATTAACCTATGGTGGTAGAAAATAACTTACCTCGATTACCCACGTGAAAATCCTCTCAAATATCGCCTCTCCCGAGCTCCCACAACTAAAAAATTGTGAAATAACATAACCCTCGGATTCTTAGAATATGAACAGGGATTTCCGCACCAGCGATCCCTTTAACCGCACCTGCGGAAATATCATCGCAGGTGCGGGATTTCATTTAAAACCCCTGGGATCGCACTTGCAGCTGGCTGGTCGCTGGTGCGGCTCCGCGCCTGCGGAAACCCAATCGCAGGTGCGGGATTCACTTAGGCTGGACAGAGGTCGCGCCTGCGGGTCTTTTGTCGCTGGTGCGGCTCCGCACCTGCGGAAGTTCCTTCGCACCTACTGACCCTGGGAAGGCTCCTCACACTTCGCACATGCGGCATAAGTCATGCGCCTGCGTGCTCGCACCTGCGGAAATTCCATCGCAGGTGCGGAACACCAGATACAGGTCTGGTTCAGCACTTTGATATTTTTAAAACTTCCCGATAAGCATTCAAAACAATCCCGAGGCCCCCCCGGGACCTCACCCAAAACCACCAACTGATACCAATACCCTATCCAAACTTGGTCGAACCTTAAAAACACGTCCCCTAACATCAAAATATCCAAAAATGCATAGATTCAAGCCTAGGAACTTAGGAATTTTCAAGAATTCACTTCCGACGCCGAACCACGTCTAAACCCGTCCGAATGACCTCAAATTTTGCACACAGGTCATAAATGACATTCCGGACCTACTGTCGCTTTCGGAATTCCATTCCGAGTCCGATATCAAAATTTCACCTATCGGCCGAAATCGCCGAAATTCTAACTTTCGCCAATTCAAGCCTAAATCTACGTCTGGCCTTAAAAACACATTCCGAACACGCTCTCAACCCCGAAATCACTCAACGGAGCTGACGGAGTCCACGGATTTCCATTCCGGATCCGTCTTCACACAACTCCCGCTCCGGCCCAATTTCTAAGGTCAAAGCTCACCTTAAAGGACTATATGTCCAAAAATACTCCAATTTTCATCACTTAATGCTCCGACTCGTTCCATTAACCTAATAAGACAAGGGAGGAACAGTTATCAGGGGATCGGGGTGTTAACTCTCCAAAACGACCGGCTAGGTCGTTACAATAATTCGACCTCGAGGCCTTGTTCCATCGAGCTCGAGGCCACAACCTTGTGACACATTTGGTTTGCATGTCTTACTTTCTTACTCACACTTAGAATTTCCTTATCTAACAACTAGTATTAATACAGGTCACATATTTTTAGAACAAAAAAATCAAATATAATTGTTAATACCATTTTCAAGGTAAACAGTTTGGCGTCCACCGTGGGTCTAAAAATAATAGTGATTGTTTTAGTACCGGTTTTCCGAAAACACAAGTTATTTTTCGCACTTTTTCTTGTCAATGAATCTTTGATTTCAGGTTAAAAAAATATCTAACTCATGAATGCACACGAAAACAAAGGTCTTGAGGACCATGGAGAAAATGGTGCAGCTGTTTCAGGCGCCGGTGTACCACTACAAAACTCTGGGGTGGCACTGGCACAAATCCCCGTCGACGTGGGCTCACGTAATGCTCAACATGTCGATGTGAGATCTCATACAGACAAAAGTGTGCGTGGAGGAGACCAACATGAAGTGCATAGAACTCCTGCTTGGGAGGAAAGGTAAATTAGCCTACAAGTCATTTTGAGATGCCACAAGCACAACGAGTGGATATTGCTCAGCTGCAGAGGCAACAAAAAACTCCAAGAAGAGCAGCACCGAAAATGGCTCCCCGAGTCGAGCAAGCACTAGAGAGATCGAGCGATAACGGGTCAACAACAGATTCAGCTATTATGAAGATGCTCGAGGACCTTACTAAAAGGATTGAATCGGGAGAAAAGAATATAGAAGCTAACGATAAAAAAGTGGAGACTTATTACTCGAGGGTCGATCAGATCCCGGGAGCACCCCCGATTCTGAAGGGTGTAGATTCAAAGAAGTTCGTGTAAAAACCATTCCCATCGAGTGTGGCTCCGAAGCCCATTCTGAAGAAGTTCAGAATGCCCGATATCCCAAAGTATAATGAGACCAAGGATCCCAATGAGCACATCACTGCTTATACTTGTGTTGTAAAAGGGAATGACCTAAAGGATGACGAGATTGAATCCGTCTTGTTGAAATTTTTTAGAGAAACACTGTCAAAGGGGGCCATGATGTGGTATCATAACCTACCCCCGAACTCAATGGATTCGTTTTCCATATTGGCAGACTCCTTTGTAAAGGCACACGCCAGTGCCATCAAGGCCTCTACGAGGAAGTCCGATGTCTTCAAAATCAAACAGAGAGAGAACGAGATGATTAATGATTTTGTATATCGCTTTCAGATGGAGCGAATGGAATTAACACCAGTCTCCAACGACTGGGCAGTTCATGCCTTCACTCAAGGCTAATATGAACGAAGCTCGGTAGCTTCGACGCAGCTGAAGCAAAACTTGATTGAGTATCCCGCCGTAACTACGGATGTGCACAACAGGTATCAATAAAAGATCAGGGTCGAGGAAGACCAGTTGGGAGCCCCATCGGGCTCGATGTATCCAAGCAGGCTTTTAGCAAATGAGTCAAGGTCTACAGAAAGAGAGTCGAGACCAAACAAGGAAAGATATCATCCATACGTCAAAGATCGAAGAGACACTTCGAGGCGGAATATACCTCGAAATGATCGGGGAGTAGATCAAGGGAAAAATTCCCGGGGACTCATGGGAAAGACCAGGTTTGACAGGCATTCGAGGCCAACGGATCCACCCTGATTGGTGGAATATAACTTCAACATTGATGTCTCGGACATCGTATCATCTATGGGTAAAATCAGGGATACTAGATGGCAAAAGCCCGCACAGTCAGACCCTTCCCGAAGGAACCCCAACTTGATGTGCGAATACCATGTCATTCACAGTCATAGGACCGAGGATTGTAGGCAGCTTAGAGAGGAGGTGGCCTGACTGATCAACGAAGGGCACTTTCGAGAATTCCTCTACAACCGAGCCAAGAACCACTTTCGAGAAAGAGAGGCGAATAAAAAGAATGAACTAGAATAACCCCAGCATGTCATTCACATGATCGTCGGTGGAACTAACGTCCCACAGGGACCCGTGTTCAAACGGGCCAAAGTATACATCGAAAAATCAAGCTTGGATTTATATACTCGAGGACGCTCTTCTATTCAGAGAAAAAGATATCGTGGCCTTGTCCCAACCACATAATGATGCGTTGGTAATTTCTTTTCTTTTAAATAAGTTTGAATTAAATGTGTGCTCGTGGATCCAAGTAGCTCAGCCAACATAATCAGGTCGAAGGTGGTGGAGCAGCTCGGGCCGCTCAATCAGATCATACCCACCTCTCTAGTCCTCATTGGATTCAACATGGCAATCAAGACAATAAAGGGGGAAATCATCCTCCCATTCAACGTGTCTGGTACAGTTCAGGACACCAAGTTCCATGTCGTCGAAGGCGACATGAGGTACAATGCCTTGATTGGAAGGCCTTGGATACACAACATGAGGGCGGTACCATTGACTCTTCATCAGATGATGAAGTTCCCAACAAAGGATGGTGTAAAAATGGTGTATGGAGAGCAATATGAAGCAAAGGAGATGTTCGCGGTACACGACATGGAACCAACATCAACTCTCCCCATTTTGGATAAATCAGAAAACAAGCTGACCCCCCTAAGAACATGTGGTATGTGAGCATTCGAACAAGGATGACGAAGAAGAATTCCTCACTCCTCGAACCATCGTTACCCCCAAGGAGTCGGATGCAACAAAATCGACGGTCGAAGAACTCGAACATGCCGTTTTGATCGAGCATCTTCCAGATCAAAAGGTATACCTGGGAACGGGATTAACCCCCAAACTCAGGAAAAAACTCATCCAATTTCTTATTAACAACATTGATTGCTTTGCTTGGTCCCATTTAGACATGACAGGGATCCAGCCGGAAATAACCACACATCGACTAAGCGTCGACCCCAGGTTCAAACCGGTGAAGCAGAAAAGGAGGCCTCAGTCTGAGGTAAAACATGCATTCATCAAAGACGAGGCAACAAAACTCATCAAGATAGGATCAGTTAGGGAGGTAAAATACCCCGAATGGTTGGCTAATGTAGTAGTGGTTCCCAAAAAGGGAAATAAGTTAAGGATGTGCGTAGATTATAAAGACTTAAAAAAAGCATGCCCTAAAGACTCATTCCCGTTGCCCAACATTGATCGCTTGATCGATGCCACAGACGACCACGAGATCCTTACTTTTCTCAACGCCTACTCCGGGTATAATCAAATTCAAATGAACCCAGAGGATAGGGAAAAGACTTCGTTCATCACGAAGTATGGTACATACTGCTATAATGTAATGCCCTTCGGGCTAAAAAACGTAGGAGCTACGTACCAACACCTAGTTAATAAGATGTTCGAACATCAAATAGGCCAGTCTATGGAAGTTTACATTGACGACATGCTAGTTAAGTACCTGCGCGCAGAGGACCATCTGAGTCATTTGCAGTAAACATTCGATATCCATAGGAGCTACAACATGAATCTCAACCACGAGAAATGTGCCTTCGGAGTAGGATCAGGCAAGTTTTTAGGCTTCATGGTGTCGAATAGGGGGATCGAGATCAACCCCGAAAAAATCAAGGCCATCTAAGAAATCACGGTGGTGAACAATGTAAAGTCCGTACAACGGCTGACCAGGCGGATAACGACTCTAGAATGATTCATCTCGAGGTCATCAGATCAGAGCCATCACTTTTTCTCCTTACTCAAAAAGAAAAACAGCTTCGAGTGGACTCCGGAGTGCCAACATGCCTTAGAGGAATTAAAATGGTATCTCTCAAGCCCGCATTTGTTTCACACCCTAAAGAAGGATGAAACGTTGCACTTGTATCTAGCCGTCTCCGAAGTAGCAGTAAGTGGTGTGTTGGTTCGGGAAGAATAAGTTACGCAATTCCCCGTCTATTACGTAAGTCGGACCTTGGGAGATGTTGAAACCAGGTATCCACACTAATAAAAATTAGCTCTTGCATTAATAAATGCATCTCGAAAAGTGAAGCCTTATTTTCAATGTCATCGTATATGTGTTTTAACAACATATCTTCTTCGGAACATCTTGCATGATCCTGAATTATCGGGCTGATTGGACAAATGGGCCATTGAACTCGGAGGGTATGATATTGAGTATCAACCCCGAATAGCTATCAAGTCCCAAATTTTGGCGGACTTCATGGCCGACTTTACGCCCGCTCTTGTGCCCGATGTAGAGAAAGAACTCTTACTAAAAATGGGCACATCATTAGGGGTATGGATCCTATTCACTAACGGTTCCTCGAACGTGAAAGGGTCCGGGCTCGGCATAGTTCTGAAACCACCTACGGGCGACATGATTAGACAATCTATAAAAATTGCGAAATTGACTAACAACGAGGCCGAGTATGAGGATATGATTGCAGGTCTCAAATTTGCCAAGGGACTAGGAGCAGAAGTCATCGAAGCAAAATGTGATTCCCTTCTGGTAGTAACCCAAGTAAATGGGAGCTTCGAGGTTCGAGAAGACGAGATGCAAAGATACTTAGACAAACTTCAAGTCACATTGCATTGCTTCAAAGAATGGGCTATGGTCCACATACCGCAAGAACAAAACAGCGAGGTTGATGCACTCGCAAACCTTGGATCATTCGTCGAAGAAGATGACATACTCCCCGGAGCTGTCGTACAGATATCCAAGTCGGTGATTGAAGAAGGCCATGCCGAAATCAACTCCACGAGTCTGAAATGGGATTGGAGGAAAAAGTACATCGATTATTTGAGAAGCAGAAAGCTTCCCACGGACCCAAAAGAATCAAGGACCCTTTCGAACCAAAGCAACTCGATTTTCACTCGACAAGAATGGAAATCTATATAGAAGGACTTTCGATGACCCCTACCAGTATGCTTGGGACCGGGGGACGCTGAGTTTGTGCTTCGAGAAATCCATGAGGGCACCTATGTAAATCATTCTGGTGCCGATTCTCTATTCGAAAGGTGATTAGAGCAGGCTACTATTGGGACAACATGGATAAGGACGCCAAGGAATTTGTTCGAAGGTGTGATAAATGCCAAAGGTTCGCACCAATGATTCACCAACCCGACGAACAACTACATACAATATTATCACCATGGCCGTTCATGAAGTAGGGGATGGACATTGTCGACCCCTTACCAACGACGCTAGGTAAATCTAGATTTATTCTGTTTATGACAACGTACTTCTCGAAATTGGTGGAAGCATAGGCCTTCGAGAAGATAAGAGAAAAAGAAGTCATCGACTTCATCTGGGACCACATCATATGCCGATTCAGGATCCCATCCGAATTACACGTGATAACGGGAAGCAGTTCATCGGGAGCAAGGTGACGAAGTTCCTCGAAGATCATAAAATGAAAAGGATCCTATCAACTCCCTACCACCCATGCATAAATGGACAAGACGAGTCCACGAACAAGACCATCATTCAAAATTTGAAAAAGAGGTTAGAAAATGCGAAGGGAAAATGGAGAGAGGTGTTTCCCGAAGTACTTTGGGCATCTCGAACTACTTCGAAGACAAGCACAGGAGAGACACCATTCTCTTTGGTATATGGGTCCGAGGCTTTGATACCGGTCAAGGTCGGGGAGCAAAGCGCCATATTTCGACATGACAACGAGGACTTGAACAACGAGGCCATGGGTACAATCCTCGAACTATTAGATGAAAAGCGAGAGGCTTCGCTAGTTCAAGTGGTCGCCCAAAAACAAAGGATTGTAAGATATTATAACAGAAGAACAAATCTTCGACACTTTGGAGTCGGGGACTTAGTTCTGAGGAAAGTCACCCTCAGCACTCGAAACCCAAGCGAAGGGGAGCTAGGCCCTAGTTGGGAAGGACCGTACCGCGTCCTCGGAGTAGTAGGCAAAGGTTCCTACAAACTTGGAACCATGGAAGGCAAGAAACTACCAAGCAATTAGAACATATCGATGCTCAAACGCTATTATTTCTAAAGTATAACCTTCTCCCTTTTCATTTTGTGTTTCATACTAAATTTTTACAAGCCTTCGAGGGAAGACGCCGAAGCATCCTTCGACTCGAAGAGCTTGGGTTTTAAAGCATGCGTTGCACTCTTTTTCCCTTCGATCGGGTTTTATCCCAAAAAGGTTTTACCGGCAAGGTTTTTAACGAGGCAACATCTATATGCTACCTAAGGAGAACTCAACAAGTATTCAAGTCTTATTCTCAATCAACCTCGAATACTGAGGGGCATCACCCTCAGAGGTTATCTTCTCGACGGAATCAAGTTATGCCTAAGAGGGCCTCGATAGGAGAATATTGTATTGGGCCAAACGGTCAAATGAACCATGTCCATGTAGAACAATCGAGCCTCCGAAGGTAAAAACATGTACATATATATCAAGTAATTGAAGAATCCTCTTTGCATGTGAAAACACTTTGTGCCTTAAAGACGTTTACCGCTTTCATGCAAAATGACTCAAGGGAAAGAAATCCTCTAGCACTCGGGGACTTTCATCGACAATCATCTCATCGAGCCATAAAATACTCGAATCCGTAAGACCTCGATGAGGCAACTACGAACTCGTAAGACCTCAGTACGACAACATCGAACTTGTAAGACCTCGATGAGGCATGCCCGAATTCACAAGACCTCAATGAGGAAACATCAAATTCACAAGACCTCAATGAGGCATTACCGAGTTTATAAGACCTCAACGAGGCATACTCAAATTTATAAGACCTTAAAAAAGCATAAACCCGATATTAAGGCCAAGTCTATATATTCAAACTTGTAAGACCCCTAAAACGTCATACCCTCGATGTAGACGCCAAGGTCACCTCACCCGAGGACTAAAGGCTACGGCCAAACATAAAGACTACGGTCAAATTAAAAGGCTACAACCGAATTAACGCGGCTCGGAGACGTACGACTGCCGCCATAAAACTAAAGGCCTTCAATTACTTCGAGAATACTTCGAAAAGAACCGGTTAATCAGGCTACCCTCGGCATAAGCAAAAGAGCTTCGATAATATCAACTCCGAACAATGAAAAGGCTTCGAAATAATCAGACTTTAATGAAAAGGCTAAAATCAGCCTCTGATTAAACCTCCCGAGGTACTCAATTTTCGTCATATATCGACTCATAATCGAAGTTCTTGTTTGAGCCGTCAAAGATTCGGACGAACACAAAACCTCCAAAAGTCTTTAGCCAAAATGAGGGAAACATATAGCCATATCAGAGGTCGCATCGACCCAATATGAAAATAGCCTAAGGGCCAGCCTAAAAAGCCTTAGGGCCAATGCGTAAGAGCCTAAGGGCCAACGCGTAAGAGCCTAAGGGCCAACCTTAAAGGCCTAAGGGCCAATGCGTAAGAGCCTAAAAGCCGACCTAAAAATCCTAAGGTCCAATGTGTTAAAAACCTAAGGGTCGATAGCCCCGGGTCAAAATTTCACTCGAGGATCGACCCCAAACGGTCAACTGTTATAAGCCCGACACATCAGACTGGTTGTCGACAAGCATCAAAGATTATTCCAAAAAGGCAGAGGGAAGACAAGAAGTGACGAAAAAAAAGATCCTTATATAAGTATAATAAAGGTTCACAATGACATATATACAAGCCTCACACCTGGAGCCCTTACACAAAAATGGAACAAATAAACGCAAAAAAGAAACAAATAAAAATCTAATCTACTGTCGGGGTCACTTGACCGGGCGGAGCTCCCTCAGAAGTTGTGCCTTCAACGGCTTGGCCCTCGGCCCCCTGAACATAAATGACCTCCTCCCCCTCGGGGACTTCACCTTCATCTCCATCATCATCCGAGCCACTGGCCGAACCACTAGTTGAATCATCACCGAAAGAGAGCAGAGCTGCCGATTCTTCCTCTAAGGCCTTCACCCTCTCGATCTCAGTAGAAAAATTGATGCCCCATGCATGTACATCCTCGAGAGCCTGTCTCCGAGATCTTAATCGGGAATTCTCTAGGGCGCGGGTTAGTTCAAGCTCGGCCTCTTCAGATACCTTCTTGGCTCGAGCATTTGCAGCAGCAGCATTTTCTCGGTACGAGGATATGAGCGCATCGACTTCGGACTTGGCTGCAGATAGCGCGACGACCGATTCATCATGGAGATCCTTATACTTTCTACTTTCCGCCCTTGCATCCTGAAGATGATGCTTGACCGAGGTCAACTTCCCTTGGAGGGTATCTCTCTCGGAGTCTATCTCGTCCACACGCTGCTTGAGTCGGAGAATCTCAGTATCCCTGGCTCTGAGCCCCTACCTCATCAGGACATCTTTCTTCTCAAGCTGCAAAAATCAACCCAAAGGTGTTAAATGCTAAAGTCGGACAAGCACGAAAATAAAAACATACGAAGACAGTATTACCTTCTCAGCAAGATCGGTCCGCTCTTGAGACACCATCTCCAAACGAGCTCGAAGGTCATGAAGTTCTCCCTTCTTGTTGGTAAAAAGAGCTCTGAGCTAGTCAACCTCTGATGAGAGCCTCCTACACTCTTCCTCATAGTGGGTCAACTTAGCTTGGGAGTTAGCAAAAGCCTGATTGTGAATCACTATAGCCTAAAAGCGTAAAAGAGCATAATAATAAAGATGAGGATCGAAACTCAGAGCGTAGTCGATGAAAGATTACCTGTTTGCAAAGCTTCTCAACTTCATCGATAATGAGCGAGGCGTTAAGCTTGGGGTTTTCTTCGACACAAGTGAAGAGTCCTTCGAACATGTCATTCTCCCCGAGGGACGCCCCCGCATCGGAAGTCTCTCTATTGTGGGCATCCCGTTTCTCCTTCGGAGAGAATGTCGGGCTCGGTGGAGAATCACCTACATCAATAACCCCAGCTGGATCGATTGGGGCCTTCTCTTGCCTCTGGGGAACTCCAGAACTGGGCTCTCCGAGCTCATCTACCGAGTGCCCCTCGGCCTAGGGAGTGTTTTGGCCGTCAACCGGCTTAGGGACATCATCCGACCCATCCTCGAGAGCCTCTTCAGCCTGATGTGGGATAACATCAACAACTTCTAGTTTAGGAGCCTCCGTCTCAACAACCATCGGCTCAGCAAGATTCAAAGCAATCATGCTTCCTCTTTCCCCAGATACCAGTGGGGAGTCACTGTTCTCTCCGCCCCTTGCTCGGGGGCTCTCTGCTGCTTCCAAAGTTAAGTCCGTTGAATCAACCTTAGGCTTTTAGGATTTAGCCTTCTTCGGTTTCGGGGACTTAGTCAGTGATTTTCTCTTTCTCTTCTTCTCTTTGGCAGGTTTTGGGGTATCTGCCTCCTTGGAGGGGGATTCCCTCATCAAAGAGGCCTCTCCCAGGCCTACACAAACACAAAATGTAGGTTCAAAAAATGAAAATACAGTCAAGGGGTATCCCCTTTAAAGATTCCAAGTACAACAAAAGTAAAACCTTACCATGGTTTTTAGCTTCCCATCGGGACTTGGCCAGGTCACACCATACGCGCTTAGCATACGGGCAAGTCGAATTGAGTTGGCGAACCCATCCCGAGAGATCCTTGACCGATCCACCACACGACAGCTGCATCATCGAAGGAAGTTAGTTCGAGGGGAAGGTTGTCCAAAGAAAAGAGAAAATACTTGATTGACATGTTCACTTACGATTCATATTCTATTCCTCAGGGAATGGCATCTTTTCAATTGGAATTAGATCCGAGGTCCTAACTCGGACTAAATGGCTCATCCATCCTCTGTCATTGTCTTCGTCGGTGCAAACAAAGAGAACATTTGAGGCCCGATGTTGAAGCTTAATTAGACCGCCTCGATAAAGTAAGGGGCTGTACATCCTAATCAGATGGTTGAGGGTAACATGCATCCCCTCGACCATGTTTGCAAAGTGCCTGATCATGTAAATAATTCGCCAAAACGATGGATGGATTTGGCTGAGTGTCACTCTATATTGCCTGCAGAATTCGAGAATCACGGGGTCTATCGATGGCGAGGATGGCTCTACCGGACCTAGGGTGAATGGATAGGTGTATACACTAAGGAAGCCGGATTTTTATGTCGTTATGTCTTCCTCCCGAGGGAATCTCCACTTTCACCACCTCTCCGCAGCGGCAATCACATTTCACCTTCCCGGTGTCTGTTATCCGGATAATGTATCAGGACATGGGTTCACACCGTCCTGATTTAGAAGAAGACTTGTTAACCTTGAAATCGGAGGATGTTTCACAGGGTCTGGGGATGCACTCCTCGAGACGAGGAGGTACTATTGACTTGCCTTAGACGAGCATGAAGATGAAGAAGCTTTATCTTCTTGAGGAACAACTTTAGAGGTCTTCGCCATTTATGCTGAAAGATTTCAGAAGAAAAGAGAAAAATTGATTGGAAGATGAACATAAGAAAGAAGTAAGAAGAGATTTTTTTATAGCGGCCAGTCGTGCGCGTTAGGGAAAACCAAAAGACAGCAAACCGCTGTAATCAATTCAAGGCTTTATAAGAGCGTGTGAACGTGACTTTTGAACATCCCTTTTGTCACATCAATCGCTTACATGAAATAACTGACGTAATAATAGAGGCATTTAAGAGTTTAAGAATTCAAATCGTTCCTTGTTATTTCATCCTAAGAAACGGAGGTACTATCTGTATACGGTCAAAATCGGGGAAGGCCGATTTTAAGGCTTCTACGGCGCCCCAAGGCCGGTCTCGATGGGATCAAAGTAGAATCTGAGGTTCGAACCCGAGGTGCATTCCTCAAGAATGTATATCGAAGGCTCATCCCAACATATCTTGAGGCAGGATAAAATCGAGGACCGTCGTGGAAAGGCGGGAAATTCCCAAGAGCACATGTGTTTACCTTTTTGATTATGTGGTTCTAAAAATATGCAATTTATTTTAATGCTAGTTGCAAAGCAGTAGATGCTAAGTGTGATTGAAATAGATAGAGTAAAAAAGATATGAAATCGAAAATAATCAAACCATACTGCCTCTAGTCGGAGGTACGAAGATGGTATAAGCAGGACCTCGAGATCTAGGCTCGGGGTTAGTGACTGATGACCGATGACCGATGAATCTATAACAGTTTTATGGGTCTCGAAGTATTCTAAATAAAATCAATAAAGGGAAATGAATGAAGAAAAATTAATGAAATACAATAAATATAAGTAAATGAGCTAACAGAGAGACAATGGGGAATGTTTTGGTAAAGAAGTAGAGAATGTTCTTGTTCCTTGTATTGAATATCATGTGTCCCAAAAAGTGATAAGGGTCCCCTTTATATAGGAGGGGAAATCCCAACATAGTACATAAGCATTTATTACAAAATAGGATAGCTGGTACAACTATCTAATGTCATGGTACGTACTTGTACTTTCATTGCAGACCCGATTGCGCTTGTTCTTGGGTTGCTTATTTGTGGCAGTCATCGACATGTGTTGCCTCAAGACTGGTGCTCGGGGTCGGGCCTCGCACAACATTTTGAGCTTCATGCGAATGGTCCACAAAATAAATATAAAATCGGTCTTCCCAATTATAGCCGTATACAGATAGTCCCCGCGTTTCTTAGAGTGAAACGATAAGAAACGGCCTTGATGTGAATCCTCTCGGGCCCCCTTATGATGACATCATACTCGTGGCGCAAGCTTAGGAGGTGATTCAAAACATCCCATCAGATCATCTCCCTAGAAACATTGATTGCACTGCTGGTTCATTGTTCCAAAAAGTAATGATTGCGTCGCCGGTTTGTCTCCTCAGAAGTATTGATTACGCAGTTAGTAAGGTTGCCAAACTTTTATAAATGGGGGGGGGGGGGGGGGGGGGTTTGATGCTAAAACTTCACTCATTCTTTCTTCAACAACCTTCGATCTTTTTCCTTCTCCATCCCCCTCCTCCATATTCCTATTTTTATGGTTCAGACCTATATCCATAAAGTCGCTCGGCAGTGGCTTAGTGAGCCAGACCATGGCTTACTTCCAAAAGTACTCCCCCACTAGGCGGGGTTATATTGGGTTGTTTTTGTTGTTGTTGTTGTTGCTGCTTTCGGCCCGAGAAAATGAGATAAGGGCACTAGGTGCTTTCCGTGTTAGAAGATACAAAGTACTTATACCGCTGCTAATCTCTCTTAACTTCAACCGGGTGTGTAATTTCACTCTCCTTGCCCATGGGGTGAGGAGGCAATATCCACTAACTTTTGCATCCCACACCGGTACAATTGTCTCAAGAAGTGGCTTCACAATAGTAGCGCCGGTGAGATCCTTTCTTGCCAAATTTTTCACCAGGCCACAATTTCCTCCGCCTGCTAAAAGCTTCTGCTTTTTGATGGGCTATAGCCCTTTCCTTGCCTACTGCTGTTTTGAAAAAGGGGTCCCAAAGACGCTGTCTGAATAGGTCAAAACGAGGTCCCTTAGGAAGAGATTCTCGAGGACGTTCCACTGGAGAATATGCCTTCGGCAATAGATTAGGCCTTTTGGCTGTTGTTTTATGCTTCTTTGTTGCTGTGTAAGGGTCCCTTGTGGACTTTGTAAATATCTACTATTAATATAAGAGCTTCCTTATTTTTCCTTTGATCTTGTGTTGAATTTTATTCTGCCTTTGCTTGTAAAAATCTGCGTGTCTGATTCGGATGATTAGACCGAATATCGGACTTGCGGTATGACCAATACCATGCTCCTTAAGGTTTTTTGCTACCCTTTTGACTGAGCTGGGACTGATTCGATATTGGCTTGCCAGGCCTTTTGAACCCGGGTTGAGTGAGAATTGGGCCTCGAATCCTTGGAGAGAGGATAGCCCGTCGATAACCCTCGAGTGAAAAGTTTCTCCAACTTAGGTAGACTAGGGGACCCGATAGTCGAATGGCCGTCTGCCTTGAATTCGAAACACGGGTAGTCTCAGGGCTCTAAGGATAGTCCCCGAGTAAGTGTTTACTCGAACTTGGGTAGCCTTCGGGTGTGAATGGTTGAGTTGCCCGAGCTCGAAATAGAGATGACCTTGAGGCTTAATAAATAGTCCTCGAATGAGGGCTTGCTCGAACCCGAATAGCCCTTGGGCTTTATAATCGAGCGTTCGATCAAACTCGAGGGTAAGGGTATCCATAAGGATTTGTACATTCTCCTCGTGTGAGGAACTTTCTCGAACTCGGGCAGCCGTCGAGCCTGGTTATAGATTGTGTTATATGTATTGTCTCCTTTGCAAGAACTTTAGGCACAAGTTTCGTAAATATGCTCCCCTGACTTTCCATCATATACATATATTGGGAGCCTTTCATCTTTCAACATTTAACGCTCCAGCTCTGCAATAGATCACAATGCCGATTTGTCATCGGTATGAGGTCTAGCTTCCAGAACGGACTTTTTAGGTCTTTGTTTTAGCCGAACAACTTCTTGACGATCAAAGATCGATTGTTTGGGGTTTATCCCCCGAGTCAGGTCTCGATCCAAATTTTTTGACCTTTAGGTCTCGAAGTCGGCCTTTGAATGCTTCCATGCTGGCTCCAAGGCTCTTATGCATTGGCCCTTGGGTGCTTTTAAGTGTGGGGTCAAATTGATTTTTAATTGTCCTGTAGGCCTTTTGAGGTCAGCCCGGAGGCTCTTATGCGTCTGCCCTTAGGCGTTTATAGTTAATCATCTCGGGCTTAGTCCTCGAGTCGGGTTACAGCTCGAGCTCATCGTCCCTTTAGGTTTTGAATTAGCCCGGAGGCTTTTTAAGCTGGCTTCAAGGCTCTTATGCATTTTTAGTTAACATTTCAGGCTCAGTCCTCGAGCCGGTTTACGGCTCGAGCTCATCGACCCTTTAGGTTTTGAATTAGCCTGGAGGCCTTTTAAGGTGGCTTCAAGGCTCTTACGCATTTTTAGTTAACCATTTTAGGCTCAGTCTTCGAGCCGGGTTACGGCTTGAGCTCATCGACCCTTTAGGTTTTGAATTAGCCTGGAGGCTTTTTAAGCTGGCTTCAAGGCTCTTACGCATTTTTAGTTAACCATTTCGGGCTCAGTCCTCGAGCCGGGTTACGACTCGAGCTCATCGACCCTTTAGGTCTTGAATTTAGAGTTGGGCTGAAACGACCTTTAATATGTGTGTACTTTCCGTCGCTTAAAGATTTATTTGAAGTTTTTGTGTTCGTCTGATTCTTCGACGACCAAAAAAGAACCTCGATTATGAGTCGTTATGTGACGATAAACAGGCGCCTCAGAAGGTTTTGCCCTACGGCTGAATTGTCTCGAGCGTTTCGTTTTTTGGAGCTGACATGAAAATGATTGAAGCTCTTTTTACGAGCCAACATGAAAAATGTTCGAAGCTCTTTCTTGAGAGCCGACATGAAAATTATCGAAGCTCTTTTTACGAGCCGACATGAAAATGTTCGAAGCTCTTTATTTGCTTACACCTAAGGTAGCATGATTTTAATCGGTTCTTTCCGAAGTAACTTCGAAGGATTTGATTTTGTGGTGATGGTCGGGCGTCCCTGAGTCGCGTCATTTTGGCCGTATCCTACTGACCGGAGTCGTTTGTGTTTGTCCGGAGACTTTAATCCCAAGTATCGTATCCTCAACATATATATTCGAGGGTATGCCTTTTTAGGGGTCTTACAAGTTCGAATATATAGCCTTGGCTTTGAAGTCGGGATTGTGTCTTTTATAAGGTTATATGATCTTGGCATGCCTTACTCGAGGTCTTACAGTTTTGAACACACCTGAGGTTACCCTCTTGGGATCTTATGACCTCGGTTTTGACAATTTGACGGGGTGGATGTTAATGATAGTCCCCGAGGCATCGAGGATTTTTTGGACCTGGGGCCTTTCCTTGCGAAAACAGCAGTTTCTTTGAATTGTAGAAGTGTTCTGGTGGAAAAAATACTCCTTTGATTGTTTGGTACAAGCATACACATTTTTACCATCGAGGGCTCGATACTTTATGAAGACACGATTCATTTGGCCATTTGGCCCGATACATCATTTTCCTACCGAAACTCTCTTCGACTTACTTTAATATTTTGTGGAGGCGACCTTCCGGGGCGATGTCCCTCAGCATTGAGGAAGCCTTGAATGCTTGTTCAAGTTCTTCCTGGTGAACGCATAGATGTTGCCTCGTTAAAAACCTTGCCGGTAAAACCCTTTTTCAGGGATAAAACTCGGTCGAAGGAAAAGAGTGCAACACGTTTGAAAACCCAGGGGCCTTTTGAAGCTGACAGATGTTCCGATGTCTTTCACTAGATATCTGCAGAAGATTAGCTTGGGACAAATGAATGGAAATGGGGGCATAATCTTACCTTAGTAGTAGTAGCGTTTGAGCATGGATATGTTCCAATTGCTCGGGAGCTATTCGCCTTCCATGGTACCGAGCTTGTAGGATCATTTGTCGATCACTCTGAGCAAACTGTACAACCCTTCCCAGCTTGGGCCTAGCTTCCCCTCATTAGGGTTTTGAGTGTTTAAAGTAAATTTTATTAGGACTAAGTCACTGACACTGAAGTGTCGGAGGTTTTCTCTTCTGTTATATTACCTCTAGATCCTCTGTTTTTGCACGGCCATCCAGACTAGTGAAGCCTCTCGTTTCTCATCAAGTAGTTCGAGGGCTGCATCCATGGCCTTGTTGTTTGAATCCTCCGTAGCATGCCGGAACCTGGCACTCAGTTCCCCTACTTCGATCGATATCAAAGCCTCGGACCCATATACCATAAAGAACGACGTCTCCCCCGTACTTGATTTTGGAGTGGTTCGATATGCCCACAGAACCTCAAGCAGAATTTCCCACCATCTACCTTTTGCGCTTTCTAACTTCTTCTTCAAGTTCTGAATGATGGTTTTGTTTGTGGACTCAGCCTGACCGTTGACACATGGGTGGTAGGGTGTCGACAGGATTCTCTTGATTTTATGATCCTCGAGGAACTTTGTTACTTTGCCTCTGATGAACTGCTTTCCATTATCGCAGGTTATCTCGGAGGGGATCCCAAATCGCCATAGGATATGGTCCCATATGAAGTTAATGACTTCTTTCTCTCTTATCTTCTTGAAGGCCTGCGCTTCTACCCATTTCGAGAAATAGTCAATCATAAATAGAATAAATCTGGCTTTACTTGGTGATGTCGGTATGGGTCCAATGATGTCCATCCCCCATTTCATGAACGACCATGGCGACATGACTGAATGCAGTTGTTCGCCTTGTTGGTGGATCATGGGTGCGAATCTTTGACATTTGTTGCATTTCCGAACGAATTCCCTGGCGTCTTTCTCCATGCTGTCCCAACAATAACTTGCTCTGATCACTTTTTGGACTCAGGAATCGGCGCCAGAATGATTCCCGCAGGTACCTTCGTGGATTTCTTGAAGCACATAATCTGTGCCACCCGGTCCCAGGCATACCGCCAAGGGCCCATCGAAGGTCCTCCTGTAGAGAGTGTTATTTCCATCGAGTGAGAATCGGGCTGCCTTGGTCCACAACGCCCTTGATTCTTTCGGGTCTGCGGGCAGCTTCCCATCTCTCAAATAACTGATGTATTTATTTCTCCAATCCCATGTCAGGCTGGTGGAATTGATATTGACGTGGCCTTCTTCGATCACTAATTTGGTTAAGTGAACAACAAATCCAGGGAGTATATCATCTTCCTCGACGGACGATCCAAGGTTTGCGAGGGCGTCGACCTTGCTATTCTGCTCTCGAGGTATATGGTTTAAGGTTCACTCCTTGAAGCGATGTAATATGACTAGAGTCTTGTCAAGGTACCTCTACATTCTGTCTTCTCCGACCTCTAAGCTTCCTTTCACCTGGTTAACCACTAGGAGAGAATCACATTTGGCTTCGATGAATTCGGCTTCCAGGCTTTTGGCCAGTTCCAGACCTGCAATCACAGCTTCGTACTCGGCTTCGTTGTTAGTCAATTTAGCAGTTTTTATAGATTGTATACTCATGCTGACCGTGGGCGGCTTCAGAACTATGCTGAGCCCGGACCCTTTCATGTTTGAGGCACCTTCAATAAATAGGGTCCATACCCCGGAAGATGTGCCCGTTTTCAGTAGTAGCTCTTTTTCTACTTCGGGCACCAGGGTAGGCGTGAATTCAGCTATGAAATCCGCCAAAATTTGGGATTTGATTGCCGTTCGGGGCTGATATTCAATATCATACCCTCCGAGTTCAATGGCCCACTTGGACAGTGTCGCACCCCCTTTTTCCTCTCCTTTCAGATCAGTAAGGGTTTTTGACATTGTTGGGACACTCGTATCCTTTTGGGATACAGGACGTGAAGGATTTGAAGAGTTGCCACATAACAAATTAAGGTGCGTTAAGGAACCTATTAAGGGTCACAATAACACTAATTATATAACCAGAGATTGGGTAAGGGCTTGAAATTACTCCGAGGGGAAGGTGTTAGGCACCCCTCAAAGTCCACATCTGTGGTTCCCTGCCAAACGAGCTCTGTGAATTTAAACAAGTAGAAAATAGGCAGTCAAGGTATACACATGTAAACAAATAGTGCTTTGAAAAGATTTGCAGTCTAAGCACACAAATGTAATAAAGTTTAAAAGATTTACGGTCTAAACACACATGTAATAAAGTTCAAAATACTTATGGTCTAAACACACATATGTAAAGGGATAAGAGAGGACCTAAGTTGTTTATCCTATAGGATCACATCAATGCAATGCCTGGTAATCATTCCTCAATGAGGGGCTACACGTGGCATTAGCGCACTGGTCATCATATCCACATCTACCCTTTACCCCACCCCTTAGCGGTTATTAAGCGAGTTTATTTAACGAATTCTAAGAGTGCTGTTACCTGTCCCTTATTAATGGCCCTGGAGGAATTTGGGACCTCTAAATATAGGCAGTTCTAGACAGACCCCTAAGGTTTTAAAAAGATAAAATTCTAAGCGACAGGAAAGAACAAATATGACTAATCAGATAAAGGCAGGAAAGTAGTTATGAGGCTCAGATTTACCTCCACAGATATTGCACATAAGCAGCACGTCTCAAACACAAACAAGAGGTAGTTTTATTAGACAGGATCCTAAGACATGATATCTAAGTGGATCAATGCACAAAAATATGCAGCTTTATTTTATAAACTCAATAGCAAGGACCTAATCAGTTTGCTTACTAATTTTAAAACCTGTATCTTTAAATAGTAAACACAATCAAACAGTTGTCCAATTTTAGAAAAAATATTGATTACCTAAGGTTTGCCTAAGCGTGGGATTGCGCTTAATACTACCAGAATTGTTAAAAAGAAGTTTAGGAGTTGTTTTACCTAAAACATGTTGTTCTAAGCGATGTAAATCTGAGAATGCAGAGATTGTTACTAGCTTTATTAATAACAGACAATAAGTGCGACACTCTTTTTACATATTTCACGAGTCAGTAGTTTAAACTAGGTGTGGTAAGAAAAATGTAAACAAAGCATGGTATCTAATATGCACATATGGATGCAGAAAGGTTAAGACATAGTTTCTTAAAGCATGATTTCTAAAATGCGTCGAGAATTACAGAGTTGTTAAGCATGATTTATGAATGTGCGTGTAGCAACAATTTACATTGATTATCCTAAGACCAGGATCTCTAAGTGGTAAGCATACACATAAATTAAGGACATGCTGTACGTTAAAGCAGTAAACATGCAAGCCTTGAAGACATGATATCTAATGCATGTTTGGCATGATTTGAATGAATATGCTGGTCATAAGCATGGATTCTAATGCAGATATAGGGAATGTAAAAGCCTAAGGCATGGTTTCTACCCAATAATATTGATGAAACAACATAGCTACCCTCCCCATTTCACTAGCCATCCCCAATATTTGTTTACAAATAATTATTATAGACCAGCTGAATAAATTACATAAATAGATAAAGGAAAAAGAAGAAGTTACACTATAGGGAGCCTGAAGCAGGCCCAAATGTACCAATCTGTCCATAGCCTCATATGCCAAAGTCTCGTAGCTTTTCTCATGTCCGGGTGTGTCAGAGTTCCCTAAGGACCTCAAGGATCCCGGGCAATGATCACACCCAAACTTCAAAACCATAACTGAGTAAGTGCAGTGTGGAAGGGCCAGCCCTAGTGCATCAGAGTTCAGAGGGATCTCACAGGAATCCCAAGGCAGTCACACACTGAAGAGGCAGGACCTAAGAGTAGAGTGAGAGATGCTTGACATAATTTTGAAAAGGTTTTAATAGGAATGCAGTATTTGGAAAAGACTCAGTTGAAGTAGTTTTATAAAATAGGAGAATTGTTCAGTAAAACAGTTTTTTGACAAGAATTGTGTAATCACACAAACAATAGATAGAACATAGAGCCAAAACAGGTTCAGCAACACTCAAATAACAACCCTTCACACAGGTGTAATTGGGGCTGGTAACACATAATACACATATAATAAACATGAGTCTTTTACGATTAAGAGGTAGTTAATAGTACAAGCAACAAGACAAGGGATTTCAAAGCAACTAATTAAACATAGTTAAACACATAGGATTAAGGGTGTATAGGGTTAGGAGATAACTGAACAACAAACAAAGCAGACATAGAAGTATTAACATGATTGAGCAGAGTCGGACATAAGATCAGTATAACTTAGGGTGACAATTGCTTTGCACAACATGTGCATACTAGAACTAAGCATCACATATGCAAGGATTCAAAACAGAGTGGAGTCACAAAGGAAGTAAACATGTTCATACATAGGCTGATCCTAAAAGGGGTTAGAACATAACTAGTATACTAAGCAAAACCAGTTAAACACATGTTGAGAAGCAAACAATAGACATCAACAAATTAGCACAATGATAGACTAAAGTAATAGAAGAGACACATTGATTTTGGAACTTGAATTGAAATCAAAACATACCAGTAAAGCGAGTAAACACAAAGTGAAGAACAAGAGAGTGTAATAGTTAACCTTGTCTTGCAGCCGGCTAATTTAGTAACAATAACAAGTGATGAAAGAAAGCAGAAGAGCTTTTGAGTGTATGAGAGATGTGAACTAATGTGAGTTCGTGTCTGTAGACTGAAAAGAGAGCAATACATATATATTAGTTTGAAATCTAGGTGAAATAAGGTAAGCATCAGAATCGTTCAGTAATTATGGAACTCAGAATCAATCAAAACAAAATCAGTCCAACTACTCCCTTAATTAAGGAGTTATTTCAAATGGTAAGAGACAAGTAACAATAAGGAAAGAGACCATATATAGCTGGAGTATAACAACTAAGGAAGTAATTCAAATAGTATAGGTATAGAGTAAGCAATTAGGGCTAGGTTCATAAAGTCCTAATTAAAGAAACAATATTAAGAATCAGTAAATAATGTAGTCAAACACATAATAAGGCAAGAAAATAATTTAGAAGTTAGAAATCAGTAAAGGGTATCAATCACAGGAAATCAGTAAAAGGGTATCAATTATAGGAAATCAGGGATTCAAATAGAAATAGTACTGATTAAGGGAAATTAGTACAAGTTTCTGTGAATAAACAAAATAAACACAGTATAGGTAAGAAAAATCAAATCAGAAACCCTAATAAGCATAATAGGGTAGAAATCACAGAAACTCAGAATAGATTCATGAGAAACAACCATATATACAAATCAAACGAGCAAATCAGCAAAGACAGCTTCAGAACCCAAAGCTAAAGCCAAAAGAATTAGGGTTTTTACCATAGTTAATCAAATTAAGGGGAAAACTTAAATAGAACCGTTTAAACACAATAAAAATTGTGAAATAACACTTATCCTCAGAGAAAAAGATGTTTTGGAGAGAAGTTAAGAAACCCTAGTTATGAAGACGAAGAGACATTTTAAAAAATCAAAAAGATTCTCATGAAAACAGTAAAATAACTCAAAATACTCTCAGATCTGTTACAAATCTAAAGAGTTGAGAGATAAATTAGGGTTTTGAGAGAGAACAACCTAGAGATAGAGAGATTCTGGCTTAGAAGCCATATATTTAGTAATAAAATAGGACGATCTTACTTAGACGGGCCAAGATGGCCTGAGAATGGCAAGAACATGCCATAGGTGTGAGTGAACAACTACTGGTCCTTTGAGGACCTCAGAAATGCAAGAATTCGGCCATGGAGAGGGAGCCATTAAAGCTAGGAGCGGTGGTGGAACCACCATCGTTACCGCCGAGCAAGAAGCCATCGAGTGGAAGCCATGGCTAGTCAGAGAGAGCTTGAGAGAAAACGAGAGGGTGTGACGGCGGAGAGAATGAGAGAATGAGGGAATGGCCGGGGGGGGGGGGGGGGGGAGGGGGGGTAGGTCGTTTAGGTTAAATTAGGTAAGGGCGAATCTGGGTCGTTGATCAAAATTGATCAATGACCAAGATTTGATCAGATACTGGGTCGGGTAATTTAGGAATTGGGCTTGGGTATTGAGCTGGTTTAATTAAGGAATCTGGGCTGGTTTAAATAGGTTATAATTGAAATGAAATGGGGCTATTTGTTAAATACCTAATTCGAATTAGTTAAAATAATTTATAAAATAGCTAGTAAATATAAAAATGCATTTCATGCATAGAAAATAGTTTAAAATGATTATTTAGTATATTTAAAATACAAAGGACTAATTTCTGGCAACAAATAGTACAAAATTATATGCTTGGGCTATAATTCCAAAGTTATTGCAATTATAGCCAAAAGGTGCCAATTTGGCTAATTATGAAATAATTTGGTCTTAATAGGACCATAAATAATAAATTAAGTCAAGAAATGCTTTTAAAATTATTTGTGATGCAATTTTATAAGTATCTATCTGAAATAAAATACTGGACAAATTAATAAAAATGTAGAAAAATTATGGAAAAATACCAATTGCTACTAATGCATGAGTTTGAAGGTATATATGCAATTTTAAAATATTTTGGGAAAAATTGGGTATCAACAGACAGTCGGTCCGACAACTCGGGTTTATGCAATATATTTTGGAGCGGGTATGTCGTTAAGACACAAATGCGATGGCATTGACAATAAGGCTTTAACTTTCGGGACGCGCTAATTAACGCAAGAGCTAGTTTTCCGGGAGGGGATACCTGGTTTCGGCATCGCCCAGGGTCCGACTCAAATAGTAGACAGGGAATTGCGTAGCTTGCTCCTCTCGAACCAGCACATTGCTTACCGCTACTTCTGACACAGCCAGGTATAGATACAGTGCTTTGTCCTCCTTTGGGGTGTGGAGTAAAGGTGGGCTCGACAGATATCGCTTCGATTCCTCCAAGGCACTTTGGCACTCGGGATGTAACGACCTGGCCGGTCATTTTGGAGAGTTAGCGCCCCGATCCCCGAATAACTTTTTCTTCCCTTGTCTTATTAGGTTGATGGAACGATTCGGAGCGTTGAGTGATGAAAATTGGAGTGTGTTTGGACATATAGTCCTTTAAGGTGAGCTTTAACCTTAGAAATTGGGCCGGAGCAGGAGCTGTGTGAAGACGGATCCGGAATGGAAATTCGTAGACACCGTTAGCTCCGTTGAGTGATTTCGGGGTTGGAAACGTGTTCGGAATGTGTTTTTGAGGCCAGACGTAGGTTTAGGCTTGAATTGGCGAAAGATAGAATTTCGGCGATTTCGGCCGATAGGTGAGATTTTGATATCGGACTCGGAATGGAATTCTGAAAGCGACAGCAGGTCCGAAATGTCAATTATGACCTGTGTGCAAAATTTGAGGTCATTCGGACGAGTTTAGACGTGATTCGGCGTCAGAGGTGAATTCTTGAAAATTACTAAGTTCCTAGGCTTGAATCTATGCTTATTTGATGATTTTGATGTTATGGAGCGTGTTTTTAAGGCTCGACCTAGTTCGAATAAGGTATTTGGACTAGTTGGTGGTTTTGGTTGAGGCCCCGGGGGCCTCGGGTGTGTTTCGGGTGTTCAAACAGACACTTCAAGGCCAAAAGCCTTAACTGTTATTGCTGGTTTTTCTACAACAGTCAAGTATTCACTGCGATCACATAAATGGAGCTGCGATCGCATAGAGTTAGATGAGAGGGTCAGGAGAATGCTCTACGCGATCGCATAGTTCTGCTATGTTGGCTTCCGCAATCGCAAATGAAGGGTCGCGATCGCATAGTGTTGCAGGGCTGGAGGAAAAATTTGGAGGTTACTCTCCGCGATCGCAGGATACACTCTGCGATCGCATAATGCTAATGCCAGAAGGTCCGCGATCGCACTGAAAGTTTTGAGGCACACAGAATTTTACTCTCCGCGATCGCGAATGAGACTCCGCGATCGCATAGAATAAAACACCTGGGCAGATTATTAAACCCCATTTCGAAGCCTAAACCTTATTTCACCATTTTTGAGTTGTGTGAGCTCGGGGGAGACGATATTTGAGGGACTTTTCACCTGGGTGTTCAAGGTAAGTGATTTCTAACCATCATAGGTTAATTTTCATGATTCTAATCTTAAATTCCACCCTTAATTCGAGATTTTTGAGTTGAAATTTGGGAAAATTGGAAGAAACTTCCTAGAACGAATTTTGGGGTTTTGATTGGGTATTTGACCTCCGATTTGAGAGATTTTCATATGGTTAGACTCGTGAGTGAATAAGGTTTCGGAAAATATAAATTTTTCCCGATTCCGAGACGTGGGATCGAGGGGCGTTTTGGTCAAATTTTCTAATTTCGCGTATTAGTTCTAAATTAATTAGTTATTTCGATTTCTTGAATTTATATTTACGTTATCCCATCGAATTGAATAGATTTGGGCCACCCGGAGTTGGATACTCGTGGCAAGAGCGTGATCACTGATTGATTTGCACAGTCGAGGTAAGTGGCTTGCCTAACTCTGTGTTGGGGAATCTCCCTTAGGCATTTTTAAAGGTTATTCCTATAAAAACCCCGTGTACGTGAGGTGACGAGCGCGTGCATGGGACATTTTCACGGAAATTCCATAGTTCTTTTTCTATAACCTGCCTAAATTTCAATTCTATTATTACTGCCCTTGATTGAGCTGAACAACAATTTAATATTTTATCATAACCACTGATTTTACTTAATTTTTCTCTCGTTACTACTGTTGAACACAATCTAAGTACTTTACCGTATTTACTAATGATTTTTCCCAAACCTTGAAACTTCGCTTTATCCGATATATATATATAGTCCTGCATTGCATATTTAAATTGGGACTACGGACTGAGATCCGAGAGCTTTCCCCCTGTACTGCATTGCATATTTAAATTGGGACTACGGACCGAGATCCGAGAGCTTTCCCCCTGTACTGCATTGCATATTTAAATAGGGACTACGGACCGAGATCCGGAAGCTTTCCCCCTGTACTGCATTGCATATTTAAATTGGGACTTCGGATCGAGATCCGGGAGCTTTCCCCCTGTATTGCATTACACGATTATCACCTGAGTTATATGCTGTGCCGAACAGGAGATTCATTACTCTTTCTTCTGATCCTTACTTTGAATTGCCGTTAATTATTACTGTCTACTTAGCTGTTAACTATATCTGTCTTATTTTGAATTGCAACCTCAGTAGAGCCTCAACCTGACCTCGTCACTACTTGACTGGGGTTAGGCTTGGCACTTACTGGGTACCAAATGTGAAGTACTCATGCCCTTCTGCGCATGCTTTTCCCATGTGCAGATCCAGGTCCTAGCACGCGGTATCTCAGCTAGTCACCAGCATCAGTATCAGGAGACTCGAGGTATAGTCTGCAGCGTCCGAAGATTCCGAGTCCCCTTCATATCTTGAAGTCATAGTACTTGTAGATGAAACTATATAGTCTTCTGTTTTCCAGTTGTGTATATTGAGCAGTAGAGTAGCTTGTGATGTATGGTGATATTCCGGGTTCTGGGTATAGTAACTGTTTATGCCAAGCGGCGTCGACTTTATTATGATTTCTTTCGCTTACGGTTATTTTACCTGTTTTATCTAAATTTCGCTTAAGGTATAGGCTTACCTAGTCGTCTAGACTAGGTGCCGTCATGAGACCCAGTCGGAGGGGGAATTGGGTCGTGACACGGGAGTCCATTCGAAGCTACTTGTTGAGCAAGGAGAAGAAATGATGGCTCTTATCCGACGATCTTATTATGAATCTCCCCAATGCCGCTATCCGCCCGATCAACCGTTGTACGACCTTCACGTTATTAATCACCGTGATTTCCTTGATGTCTTTGATTTTGTCAGGATTAATCTCGATCCCCCTGTTCGAAAATATGAAGCCTAGAAATTTACCTGATCCTACTCCGAAGGCGTATTTCTTCGGATTGAGCTTAATGTTATAGCTTCTGCGAATATCGAATGTTTCCTGCAAAAGGGTCAAATGGTCCTCTGCGTGCAGTGACTTAACTAGCATATCGTCAATATACACTTCCCTGGATTTGCCTATTTGGCATTCAAACATTTTATTAACCAACCGTTGGTACGTGGATCCAACATTTTTCATCCCGAAGGGCATTACGTTGTAGCAATACGTACCGTAATTTGTGATGAACAAAGTCTTTTCTATGTCCTCGGGGTTTATTTGAATCTGATTATACCTCGAGTAGGAATCGAGAAAGGTGAGGATCTCTTGCCCGACCGTGGCATCGATCAGGCGGTCGATGTTAGGCAACGAGAAATAATATTTGGGGCATGCCTATTTAAGTCTTTATAATCTACGCACATTCTCAACTTATTCCCTTTCTTGGGGACTACCACCACATTGTCCAACCAATCGGGGTATTTTACCTCCCTAATTGACCCTATTTTTAGGAGTTTTGTTACCTTGTCATTGATGAACGCATGTTTTACCTCGGATTGGGGCCTCCTCTTCTACTTCGTCGGCTTGAACCCGGGGTCGACGCTTAGCCGATGTGTGGTTATTTCAGGTAGGATTCCTGTCATGTCTAAGTGGGACCAAGCAAAACAGTTGATGTTATTGATAATGAATTGGATGAATTTTTTCCTGAGTTCGAGGGTTAATTCTGTTCCCAGGTATACCTTTCAATCTGAGGAATGATCGACCAGGACAGCCTGCTCCAACTCTTCGACTGTTGATTTAGTTGTGTCCGACTCCTCGGGGGCAACGAAAGTAGGGGGTGAGAAAGTCCTCCTCGTCATCCTCGGGGAGCGATCTCCACCTGGTTCCTCCGAGGTGGGGGGCACAGGTGCTGGCACCTCATTGTGGACCGCGAACATTTCCCGGGCCACGTGTTGTTCTCTATATACAGTCTTTATACTGTCTTCTGTTGGAAATTTTATCGTCTGATGGAAGGTTGATGGTATTGCCCTCATGTTGTGTATCCATGGCCTTCCAAGCAGTGCGTTGTACCTCATGTCTCCTTTGATGACATGGAATTTGGTGTTTTAGATCGTTCCAGACATGTTAACCGGGAGGGTAATCTCCCCCCTCGTCATCTCGCCAGCCATGTTGAACTTGTTGAGGGTCAGTGAGGTAGGCATGACTCGGTTGAGCAGCCCGAGCTGTCCCACTACTTCCAACTTGATTACGTTGGCCGAACTACCTGGATCCACAAGTATACGTTTAATTTGAACTTTATTCAAGAGAAAGGAAATTACCAGCGCATTGTTATGCGGGTGAGGCAGGGTCTCGAGGTCCTCGTCGATGAATATAAGGATATCTCCGGGCATGTGGCTCCAAATCTTCCCTGCCGCTGCAACTGATATTTTTGCCCGCTTAATCACGGGTCCCTGAGGGATGTCGTTTCCCCCAATGATCATATGAACGAAGTGCCGAAGTTTTCCTGCTCCTCCCTTTTGAGCTGTTGCCCCTTCTTGGGGAAGATTTATGATTCGGCTGCTGACGAACTCTTGTAGATACCCTTTGTTCGCTAATCAGATTGCTTCCCTTTGGAGTTGTCTGCAATCCTCGGTTCTCTGACCGTAGGTACCGTGGAACTCGCACACCAGGTTAGGGTTCCTCTGCGAAGGGTCTGATAGTACGGGTTTTGGCCATCTGGTGCCTTTGATTCCACTCATGGCCGATACAATGTCCGAAATGTCATTCCCGAAGTTGTACTTGATCGATCGGGATACCTTCGCCGGCTGCGTGCGCCTACCAAACCCAGCTTTGTCTGCCACTCTTCAGATCGATGTGGGGTGCGTTACTCTTCACGGTGCTCCTACGATTCTTGACGTAAGGTCGATACCTTTCTCTCCGTGGCCCTTACTTTTTCTCTGGGAGCCTTGATTTTATTCTCTTGGTGATACCCTCGAGTATTCTTACGACCGTGGATCGGCTGCTGACCCTTTATTTTCCGACCTTTCCGGTACCGGTACCGGTCGAGTTCGGGGAGCTGTCTCTGGTGCTGATACGCTCGAGATTTTTGGATGGTTTGGAAGCCGAGTAATTGCTTTTGTTGTGCCTGAAGCATTTCGAAGATGACTTGGAGACTGACCCCTCCTTTCCTTTGAGCGGAAATTTTCCGCTCTCCATGTTGGCCTTCTCGGTGCGCGCCCCTGTCAGTGTGAGGGCTGACATCGTCGTGCTAGTCATTGCTTGAGTCCGCGTTCTCAGGGGTTAGATCCATTGTGCTACCGGGGTTTTGTGACGGTACACCATCGTTTTGGATGGTTACATCATTCTTCCCAAAGTCCTCAAAGCTGCTAATTTCGTATGCATTCGCTAAGTCAGACATTATGACCTGAAATCAAAGATTCTTGGGCAAGATAAAGTGTGAAAGGTAACTTGCATTTTTAGCGAACCAACACTAAAATAATTACTATTATTTTTGGCCCCACGGTGAGCGCCAAACTATTTTCCTTGAAAACGATAATTACAATTATATTTGATTATGTGGTTCTAAAAGTATGCAATTTATTTTAATGCTAGTTGCAAAGAAGTAGATGCTAAGTGTAATTGAAACAGATAGAGTAAAAAAGATATGAGATCGAAAATAAGCAAACCAGACTGCCTTTAGTCGGAGGTACGAAGCTAGTCTAAGCAGGACCTCGAGATCTAGGCTCGGGGTTAGTGACTGATGACCGATGAAGCTATAACATTTTTATGGGTCTCGAAGTATGCTATTTATGATTAATAAAGGCCAATGAATGAAGAAATTTAATGAAATACAATAAATATAAGTAAATGAGCTAACAGAGAGACAATAGGGAATGTTTTAATAAAGAAGCAGAGAATGTTTTTGTTCCTTGTATTGAATATCATGTGTCCCCAAAAGTGATAAGGGTCTCCTTTATATAGGAGGAAAAATCCCAATATAGTAAATAAACATTTATTACAAAATAGGATAGTTGGTACAACTATCTAATGTCATGGTACAAACTTGTACTTTCATTGCAGACCCGACCGCACTTGTTCTTGGGTTGCTTGTTTGTGGCAGTTACCGACCTGTGTTGCCTCGGGGCTGGTGCTCGGGGTCGGGCCTCTCACAACACTTCGAGCTTCATGCGGATGTTCCACAAAATAAATATAAAATCGGTCTTCCCGATTTTAGCCGTATAAACGTGGTTAGAGCTGACAAGGTCTTCAAGAATGGTACGAGTCCGTATTGGGCCATTACACAGCTGTACCAATAACATTTCTTTGTAATAATTAGACATGTACTATGTTGTGATTCCCCCTCCTATATAAAACGGACCGTTGTCATTTTGTCACAGACATGAATATTCAATACAATAGAACATTCTCTGTTTTTCTTGCCTAAACGTGCTCAACACTTGTTCCACTGATTTATTGTTCTCCACTTATTATCTTCATTAATTGTTCTTCATTTATTGCCCATTATTAGCCGCAAAAGGCTATTCCCGAGGCCCCCAATAGCGTTGTTTCTTCGTAGAAGCATTACTAAGCACTATAATTCGACCTCGAGGCCCTGTTCCATCGAGCTCGAGGCTTCAATCTTGTGACACATTTGGTTTGCATATCTTACTTTCTTACTCACACTTAGCATTTCCTTATCTAATAGCTAGTATTAATACATGTCACATATTTTTAGAACCACAAAATCAAATATAATTGTTAATACTATTTTCAAGGTAAATAGTTATCGAAATTAGAATTATAAATTCAGGAGATAATTTGAAATTGCTATTTATGCCATATTTGATTATGTGTATACTAATACCAATACAAATATTATACCAAAATACTTTGGATGTTGGATATATAACAGTTCCAAGATTACAAGCTTAGCATTATTAATTCATGGAGATAACCCTCCTAGTCCTTGGAACCAAACGACATAGTCCGTTTTGCTTAACTCCGTCGAAAAACAAAATCTAACTTCAATGTTAGCTAGGACGTTATGCACTAATCATCCTCCGAAATTATGATTTAATGGCTTTCGAAATATATATGCACGGACTCAGCTGAGGTAATAGTTTTATCGACGATGACCATAAATCTTGGGCTATATTATTTGTAAGTGCAGGTCATTGATTCAATAATGGGTCCAAAGCTATAACACAACTATAGAGAGCAAAATAGGATAGCAGACCTCTTAACCAAGGAAGGGGCCAAGAAGCAGTTCTATGATCGTATTTAAGGATCCGTTTGGTCATAAATTTTGTCAAAATAAACTTGAATTTTATTTGGCAAACGCATGTTTGGTCATACATTTTGCCTATATTTTGGCAAAATTTCAAGTCTCAAATCCCAAAACCAGCGGCCAAATCCCTCATAATACACATATTTTTTCAAAATAAATTTGAAAAATATGTTTTGAAAACGTATGCCAAAACACATTTTCATATTCAAGGCAAACTTAAAATTGTGGCGGTTTCTCTCGTGTCTGCAAATGAAATATTATAGGTGCCGATATACTAAGAACTATGTTTCCAAGAGAAATTCTATAGTAATTCGGTAGCAATCTGTGGTACAGTTTACAAAGGGAGCTGTCTGGATCAAAATCAGAATGAGAAAATTCGGCACGCAGTGATAATTTGTTGGGTTAAGCTTTAATGTAGCTTAAAAGAAGGTGAATGAGAAATGAAGGGCAAATGAAATATTTGAATTTCCCTCCTTGACAAAGGGATATTGTCCAATATTGGAAGAGAAAAAAGTTTTTGATAGATATAAATACAATTGCTCTTCTTCTAGCTCTTAAAGAGTTAAGAAGAAGGTAAGCCGCGCGCCGCCGTCGTCGCTCGGCTTCGACTTCGGCTATTTAATAGTAAATATTAATAGAAATGTTATTAAATATCCGTGTTTTTGTAAACGAAAAATTAATATTAAATCCAACGAATATCAATCGTTATTCGTTTTCCGTTTTCCGTTTTTGTAACGGAAAAGTTAAGGTTCCTCTTCAATTCCCGGTTTATTATTGCGCAAATAGCCGTTTATTTTATGGCATTTATGTTATGGCCGTTTTACATAAACAACCCTTCTGAAGAGTTGCACCTCTTCAGTTTGAGCTCAACATTGTCTATAAATACCAGCCCATTCTCTCAGATTTTTCATACGATTTTCTGAGTTCTCCTTCTTTCTTCTGCATTGTTTTAACTTTAAAGAAAGCAACAGTAAGTGTGATTTGCTACCGAACTTTTGTTCGCTGAAACACTGGTGTTTGAAGTATCGCTACACCAGTGTGTAATTCGTTCTATCCTGGGAGGAAATAATCCACAACCTTGGGTACTAGGAGGGGGTTAAATTCCTTGAGGAAACACTCTGAATTCAATGGGTTCGGATTAACTTCTATTTCGTTTATATTTCTGTTTATATGTTATTTTATTTTCTCCAGAATTATTTTACAAATATAGTTTACTAACAAGCTTAAGGAATTTAAATTTTGTTTTATGTATTTGTGTTATACTTACTGTTCTGGAGACTAAAACCTTTGTGGTTTTTCTACTCTCATTTTGGAGATTAAAGCCTTCGTGGCGATTTTCTACTCCATTGGAGATTAAAATCTACGTGCTTTTTTACTCCAGTTTAAAACGTTTGTTTGTGTCATTCTTTTACAGAAATTGACGAATGACTACGGAAACCAAACTGTTCCAATGGTGACTGCCAATGCATCGACAAGCCGAACACCGGCGTTGACACCGTTAGAAAAAACCAAAAAATATTTCGGGATTGATTTCAAGTGGTGGAAGCAGAAGATGTTCTTATAATTGACTACTTTAAGTCTATAGAAGTTCATTAAGGAAGATGTTCCTGTTCTGCCCGATGAAACTCCAGAAAATGAACGTTTCCTCGTGGCTGAGGTGTGGAAGCATTCTGATTTTCTATGCAAGAATTACATTCTTACCAGACTAGAGGATGATCTGTATAACGTCTATAGTAATGTGGAGACGTCAAAAGAACTGTGTGTTGCGCTTGAAAGAAAATACAAAATTGAAGATGCCGGGTTGAAGAACTTTGTTGCCGCTAAATTTCTGGACTACAAAATGGTGGATAGCAAGTCTGTTATTACCCAAATCCAAGAATTGCAAGTGATTATTAACGATCTCCGTGCTGAAGGTATAAGTCCAATTAATACTGATGTTGAAAGTATTAATTTTATTATGTTTACTAATAGAATTTTCATTTAAGGTCTTGTCATCAATGAAGCATTCCAAGTTGCAGCGATGATTGGGAAGTTACCTCCTTTGTGGAAGGACGTCAAAAACTACTTGAAACACAAACGCAAGGAGATGTCCCTTGAAGATCTCATTGTTCGGTTGAGAATCGAAGAGGAAAAAAAAGCTGCTGAAAATAAAGGTAGTGGAAACTCAACAATAATGGGAGAAAACATTGTTGAGGATGCTCTTCAAAATAACAGAAAGAGGAAAAAGGTTTCTGAACCGAAAAACAACCCAAGAAAGAAGCGGTTCAACGGAAATCGCTACAACTGTGAAAAAGTTGGACACAGATTTGTAGATTATCGTTCTCCAAAGAAAGACAAGAAGAAGGGTCAAGCAAATTTACCTCTCAAAATGATACATCCATCGATATTGTCAGGTCCAGCAATTCTTGTTTTATATGGCAGGTGCACGGGCAAATGTTCCATTGAGTTAAAGAACCCCAGTGGAAATATACGTTCCAACTTACACAAGATCTGTGGGATGTCTATTGCTAATCTCTCTATGTCAGCCACTCGTAGAGTGGTCGAAGTAAGATCTTTACAAAATAAGCTCAATTATGTAAGTGTCTGCCACCCATTACTAGGAAGTAGTTCAGGAAAGGCAATAGTTATTAATCATTGGATGAACACGTGGCAATCATGACTTTTCATGCCAAATACCCTAGACTTGTTCATCTCTAGACATCGACCCAAATTTGAAACATACCCATCTGGAAACATCAAACTTTTCACCCAATCGAATAAGATATCTTTTGCTTCATTGTCTATTGTATATGCAACTTTGGGATATTTTCCACTAGCATCCTTTGCCAACTAAGGTCTATCGCAATAGGGTAGCATATCCAGACGTACTTTCGGATTATCTTTGGTTTTGTCTTTAACATTAAGAACTGTGTTAAATACATTATCAAAGACATTCTTTTCAATATGCATGACGTCAAGATTATGCCGAATCATGTTAGAACTCTAATAAGGCAAATCCCAAAAGATGCTTCGCTTTTTCCATCCACAAGATTTACATACACGAATTAAATACTTGTGCATATTCCTTTATTACTTTCCTTAGCGCTAACTCACTAATTTGGTTCAAAATTTCCTCTCCCGTTCTAAGTGATGGTGGTATCCTTTTGACAGTCTGACCTTTAAGAAAACTTTTACGATCTTTCCTAAATGGATGATGTTGGTCAAGGAACATTCTATGACTATCAAACCAAGTTGTTTTTCCATAATGACGTAATCTAAAATATTGTGCTTCCTCCATACAATAAGGACATGCTAACTTGCCAGCAGTACTCCATCCTAATAACATAGAATATGCTGGAAAGTCACTGATTGTCCACATCAAAGCCGCCCTTAATTGAAAGTTTTGCTTTTTTGAGATGTCAAATGCTTCCACACCTTCCTCCCATAACAAGGTCAATTTTTTTATTAGAGGTTGTAGAAAAACATCAAGTTTTTTCTTAGGATTGGTTGGACTTGGAACAATGACAACTAAGAACATGTACGCCTCTTTCATACACATCCAAGGAGGTAAGTTGTATGGAGTGAAAATCACTGGCCACAAAGAGTATTTTCTTCCTGATTGACCAAATGGTTGGAAACCATCAGTACATAACCCCAGCCTCACATTCCTTGGTTCAACAACAAAAAATGAATGAGTTTCGTTGAAGTACTTCCAAGCCTCAGAGTCTGATGGATGACACATTACCCCCTCCTCTTGTATATGCTCATGATGCCATCTCATGTCATCGGCTGCAGCATAAGATGCATATAATCTTCACAATCTAGGAATCAAAGGAAAATAATACATCTTTTTATAAGGGACTAATTTCCTCTTACAAGACCAACGCGACGTTTAAACCTCTCGTAGACACAAAAATTGCAAGATGTGAGATCTTCATCGTCACCCCAATACAACATACATTCTGAATTACAACAATCAATCTTTTCAACCGGCAAACTCAAGCTACGCACTAGCTTCTTGGTTTGATAATAACTTTCAACCACTATGTTATCTTCAGGTAAAGCCTCTTTCAGCAATTGCATCATTTGGTCATATCCCCTCTGTGATAAAGTGTTCTCCATTTTAATGTTTAACATACTAGAAACTACTGCGAGTTGAAAGAGGGAAGAACCAGGATACATCTATATCAGCGGCCTATAGCACATCATAAAACCTTTGAGACATAGGATTAGGCTCCTCCTCCATTGAAGGATTAGATTATTCCTCCATTGAAGGCTCAAAATGATGAGACGACTCAAATTCAGTAATACTATAAGATTGCCAACTAGAACCCTGGCCAAAGTTGGGTCCAGCTGCATCTAAAACTATTTGTCGGTATGGATTGTCATATCCTAATGAAGGTAAAACACCACCATATAGATCACTGCTAGAAGACGTCACACCAGTCACATCTTTTTCCCCTTGATACTTCCAAATAGAATAGTTTTCAACAAATCCAAACTTAAAAAGGTGCAATCTAACTGTTTCAACATCCATGTGTATAATGTTGCGACATTTTTACATGAACATCGAACATTCTCACCACTCATGCAATTTCGCTGAGAACGAGAAAATATGAGAAAGCTATCCACACCAGTTACAAAATTAGAATTAATACTCCCTCGTCCATCCAACCTCTCGTACATCCAAGCACGCTCTAAATTATCCATATTCCTATTTAATATAGAAACAGAATAGGATAATCAAACTTCTTTTTTCTATGAGTAAGATAATAAGAATGTTCTAAAAGGAAGTACAGGACAAAAAAATTAAGAAGATAAGCAGGAGAAGATTAGTTAAACTACCAAAGGAATCTACCAAAAAAATTTCCAACGTTTACAATCCAAAGGTGTCAAAATCACTATAGAAACTACAAAATCCTTCTTGAAAACCATGCTATTGGTGATATTTGTGAGAGAGTCATGTAATGAGACCAAATTATGATGGCCGCCAAACTATTGGTAACCCTTTTCATCGTATTATTAGAAGTTTAGCTCAATGAAGGTCAAGACATGTCAAAATAATAGGAAAACAATTAGATAAAAGATTTATACCAAATCATGTTACTTATTGGGTAATTACCCGTAAATCTCTTTATATATAATATTAATCAAATTTCTGATAAAATGAGTAACTGATCTACTATCACAAGCTAGGATTCACTAATGGCTTAAAAACATTTACCCAATTAGTATGTATAACTTAAATTCATCCGAACAATGAGAAAGATAACCTGCAATAACAATTTAACACTCAATGATAGTATAATTTTCTATTTTCACAGTGAGTATATAAGTTACTCAATGTGCAATGAAGTAATTACACTCAATTAGCTGTAGTCCAAATCCTCTTACTGTTCTTCCCAACTATAAAGAGAAAGACAGTTACCCCATTTTTCTTTCGAGAACCGAAGGCCTAAATCTAACCAAATTCGAAAAATGGCTACCAAGGTTTACATCGTGTGAGTATTTTTTCTTATCTTTTTCGCTTTGTGTTTCATTTTATTTTTGAAAAATAAGTAAATTAAAAATTCGTATTCTACAAGGAAAAAAATGTGGCAATTAAAAATTTATGTCTCAAAATTTACAAAACCCTGTGGCCAAAGCAAACAGAAGATTGACAAAATTCTGTGTCAATCGAGGCCATTTATGATGGCTATGAAGATGGAACAAGTTAGCTCTAACAAATCAGTGGCTTAAATTTTTTGGTACCCAAATTTAGTACAAAGCATAAGAAACAGAAGAAGAAACAAAGCCATCTACAAACGGTAGAGTCACGTTGGCTATTGATTTTTGTTCTTGTTCTTGAAAACCCTCATCGTGTGTCTTCTACTGATTTTGCTCCAGCCGCCTGATTTTTCTCCCAGCGTGTGTTTCTACTATTTTAGAAGAATAGAATGATGTTTTACCAAATTTGTGCCCTAGGAAAAATAATTAAGTGGTCTTCAACGGTGGATTTAGCTAAGGACAAAGTTCAGTTGTTAAAAATAATATTATTTTTCATTAGAGAATACATTATCGACGGAAATTTCCATAGCAAGGAGTGTTAAAACATTTTGATAAAGAAATTAAGGCTAGCGACGAATGTTCCGTTGCTAAATCCATCGTTGTAGTTAAATAAATTTTGTCGCTCAACTTTTGTCGCTATATCCGTAGGTAAATTGATGGCGCCAATATTTAGCGCCAACAATTAGCAACAAATTTTTGATTTCGTAGCTATTCCATCGCTATATTAGATACTAACTACTCTTTGGCTTTCTTTTGCAATGAAACTATTATTCCGTAGCCAATCTGTCGCTAATTAGCGACAGAACAAAGTTTGTCGCTAAAATCCGTCGTTAAATGCTGTTTGTTTTGTAGTGGTTGAAAAGCACGAAGATGTTGATGATTTGTGTGTTGTGCTTTCCGAACGCAACCTAGTGGGAAACCCTAAAGAGCTATGGATTGATTCTGGAGCCCCTCGCCATGTTTGTGTTGTTAGAGAAGTGTTTGCTACATATGCTCCCGTTGGACCCGAAGACACTCTTTCTATGGGAAATGCTGCAACACCCAAAATTGAGGGACGTGGGAAGATATTTCTGAAAATTACTTCTAGAGGGTGGTGACTTTGAACAATGTCCTTCATGTTCCCGAGATTAGGAAGAACTTAGTCTCTGCTGGACTTCTTGTTAAGAAGGGTTTTAAGTGTGTTTTTGTATCCGATAAGGTTGTAATAAGTAAAAATGAAATGTATGTAGGAAAATGTTACCTCACTGAGGGCCTTTTCAAGCTGAATGTAATGGTTGTTGAGAATAATAATAAAATTTCAGCTTCATCTTACTTACTTGAGTTAAATGATTTATGGAATATACGTTTGGGTCATGTCAATTATAAAACCTTGCGGAAAAAGATTAACTTGGAAGTATTGCCTAAGTTTGAATGAGAAAAATCAAAATGCCAAATATGTGTGGAATCTAAGTATGTTGAACATCCTTATAAGTCAGTTGAAAGGAGTTCAAATCCTTTAGACTTAATTCACACAGATATTTGCGGCATGAAGTCAATACCATCTCGCAGTGGAAAGAAGTATTTCATAACTTTTATTGACTATAGTACTCGATATTTCTATGTGTACTTACTTAATAATAAAGATGAATCAATAGACGCATTCAAGCAAATACAAAACAAAAGAGAAGTTGAAACGCAACTTAACAAGCAAATCAAAATGATAAGAGGTGATAGGGGTGGTGAATATGAATCTCTTTTTGAAGAAATATGTTTAGAATATGGAATTATTCATCAAACAGTGGCCTCTTATACTCCCCAATCCAATGGGATTGCGGAAAGAAATAATCGTTCATTAAAAGCGATGATGAACGCATTGTTGATAAGTTCTGTTTGCCACTGAACTTGTGAGGGGAAGCCGTTCTTACGGCTAACCGGATACTAAATTGAGTACCCCATAGAAAAACACAATCCGTTCCATATGAAAAATAGAAAGGAAGGAGGCCCAACTTGAATTATTTTAAAGTGTGGGAGTGTTTGGCAAAATTGCAAGTTCCTAAACCCAAAAGGGTAAAAATAGGACCGAAAACCGTTGATTGTGTATTTCATAGGATATGCGACCAATAGTAAAGCATATCGATTTCTGGTTCATAAATCAGAAAATCCCGACATTCATAATTATACGGTTATAGAATCAGATAATGCTGAGTTCTTTGAAAATACATATCCGTATAAAAAGGAATGTGAGTCAATTGGTGAAGGATCTAAACGACCTCGGGAAGAAATAAAAGAAAGTACATTTAATCAGGAGGATCCAAGACGTAGTAAACGTCAAAGAACGTCTACTTCATTTGGACTAGATTTTGTGACTTTCTTATTGAAGGATGAGCCTCGAGCATTTAAAGAAGCTATGTCTTCTTCGGAATAATTATTTTGGAAAGAGGTAGTCAATAGTGAAATATAATCCATATTGAACAACCATACATGGGAATTTGTCGATCTTCCTCCTGGAAATAAACCGCTGGGTTCTAAATGGATCTTTAAGAGGAAAATGAAAGATGATGGCACATTTGACAAATATAAGGCAAGACTTGTGGTCAAAGGGTATAAAAAACGAGAAGGTCTTGACTATTTTGATACATACTCTCCAGTTACAAGAATTACGTCCATACGAACGTTAGTAGCATGAGCTGCAGTTTAATGTCTTGAAATTCATCAAACGGACGTTAAGACGACCCTCTTAAATGGAGAGTTGGAGAAAGAAATATACATGGAACAACCTTAAGGATTTGTGGTTCCAGGTAAAGAAAAAAAGGTATGCAGACTTATTAAGTCCCTTTAGGGACTAAAACACCCAAAATATGGCATGCGAAATTTGACCAAACAATGTTGTCAAATAATTTTAAGATAAATGAATGTGATAAATGTGTATACATTAAAAATGTTCCTGTCACGACCCAAACAGATGGTAGTGTGCTAGTGTGCTAATAATTCTCGTTGGAATTATTTGGTCTAGGGATTGGTTGAATAATCATGTGCTACTATTTTGTAGTAATTTTCCACGAAATTGGTAACAATTACTAACAAAGTCGCCTTACAAATCTTCAAACCTCACATCTGATTACCTATATTGTGTAACTTACGTTTTAAAAAGGGCTTACAGAATGCTGGAGTGCACATACTTTGTATAAATCATGTTCAAGTTCAAAAGATTTAAAGATATATAAATCTTGTTAAATGCTCTAAAATGGTGACACCTTGCCATGTCTTATATAGTCATTAGTAGCTTTTAAACTCATGAGCTGCCACATTAAAGGTAAGTCCCTCAAACTTATCCAATTTGTTTAATTAATTAATAATTTATTAATCTCTCACTAACCAATAATTAACCAATTACTCACATAATTATCTCAAATTACTAAGAATACTACTTACTTTTAACATACCTTATACACCTTATTATTATAGCCATGAGGTACCTTGTATGTTACTAGTCCATAAATACCGGGTATTTTAGTTTGGGCCGTATTTTATCTCAAAATGTCAAACCTCGATGAAATTCATTCTCTTCGACTTGCTTTCCCTCTCACCTTCACGAATTTACTCATCATTTATTTGAAATAGCATAATGTTTATAATTTCAAAAATAATCCCATTCCCGAACTTACGTTGATTAACTTACGACCAAACTTTAACGTACAAAAATGCGGGATGTATTATCTCATATTCGAGCTTTCACCTATTTGCTTATGGCATACTTTTACATACGAAAATATGGGGTGTAACATCATTCCCCCTTTGGAACATTCGTCATCGAATGTTGTCTGATGCACTTATTATTCTCATAACCCATAGCTCTTGCGAATACTTTAATACTCTTCTTGCCATTTAGGCAACCGTTCTTTGAATAAATTCAAAGGACATGGAATTCCCCCCTTTAGGACTATTTCTCACACGGTCTGGGAACTCTTGGTATCTTCTATCAAGCAGCCTTACGACTTTTTCCTTGTATGCGTGCCTAAGAGACTATTCTCTCCTTTATTCTCCAGTTTTTAGCTAATCTCTAGGAGTCACGACCCCAAATCTAAACTAGTCGTGATGGCGCATATCGTAGAACTAGGCCAACCAAATTAATACTCAAACGTAAAGAATCTTTCATTTATATCATTGCTAAACTGATAATCCATAAAGGTTTCGTTTAATCATTTTTAAACAGATAAAGCTACACCGAATGTTAAATAGAATCCCAAGATCCCGGAGTCACTGGTCATGAACATCTACCGAAAAGATACATGTCTGGAAAATAAACTTTATAATAGTAAACAGGAGAGAGCAGGGATGCAGACGCGTGCAGCTACCTCGCAAAATCTCTGAGAAGTCTCTGAAACAGATAGACAACTCACTCTGCCCTAGCACCCGAATCTGCACACAAGATGCAGGGAGTAATGTGAGTACGCCAACTCAGTAGTAATGAGAATAAATTAGCTCTGAGCAGTGACTATGAGGACTTTCTGACTCTTGTAAAGCTATGAGCTTATTACATCGTATACTCGGCGGAATTTTTGATGTCCTTCCTCGTCTATAATTATTCGTAGTTAGTTATTTCCACGCCCTTGTGCTTGTAGTGTTTCTTCTAAACTGATATTTTGACTCTCTTCCCAGTGACACTCTCTTTTATCTCTGTAACATCCATACGATACCTTTAGCTACCTCGACTCCTATTTGAATATATCTCAAGTATTATAATGACGTTACTGCGAGGCTGTATTCTGCATGTTGGGGTTCATTATATTTATATTCCATGATCTGCTGATTTGTCTGTAACCTCTTGTCTGGTCATGACTAGGCTCTTCCTGAATCAACTACTAACTACTCGTTGGCCCATTCTCATATCAATATTTCACGTAAACTTTCTTGGGTTATTTCCTTTGTCTTAACTTACCTCACGTACTGGCTCCTTATCTATCAATAACATCCCGGGCAGGAACCCTTACTTCATTTTCTTGACATCGTGCTTACATAACGTTCTGGAATCATAGCATATCTGTAACATTTGGATAAGTGAAATATCATCCTTTCTCATTTTTATCGCACTCTTCCTTTACCATTCCATAGTTACTAGAACAACTTAATTCTGTCTTAATGCCACATCACTCCATATTCCCCCCTTTAGAGGAGTACTAAGATTTAGTGATATGATGATCTACGTATAAATGTTTTACCTTTTCATCTCTGGCATCTTTTCACATCGTCGATGACCCGTACTCGCCTTGCGATGGTCCTTCTTTACCAAGAATAACAAAATTCCTTACTCGCGAGGGTGACACCTGATGTAACTAGTACATACAGTCCCTTAAGATTATATTTTCTCACATTGCTTGCTTTAGGGAAGCATTTTCTTGAATGACCATTTTCTGAATTTCTCATGAATCTTCTTCTGTTGTCTATTCTACTATCACCGGAACGAAATCTGAAATTTTCATGATGCCGACTATTAGGATGTCATCAATGATTACAATAACGAATGAGTCAAGATAAGGATGAAACACATTGTTCATCAAATTCATGAACGCTGCTCGGGCATTGGTCAGCCCAAAAGACATCACAAGGAACTCATAATGGCCATATCAGGTCCTGAAATCTATCTTAAGAATATCCGAATCCCGAATCTTCAGCTGGTGATACCCTGATCAATCTTGGAGAACACCCTCGCTCCCTGAAGCTGGTCAAATAGATCATTAATACGTGGCAAAGGATACTTGTTCTTGACTGTGACCTTGTTCAACTGCCTGTAATCAATGCACATTCTCATAGTACCATCATTCTTCTTTACAAACAGAACTGGGGCACCCCAAGGTGACACACTAGGCTGAATAAACCCCTTACCAACGAGTTCCTGAAGCCGTTCCTTCAACTCCGCCGGTGCCATACAATATGGTGGAATAGAAATGGGCTAAGTGCCCGGCACCAAATCAATACCGAAGTCAATATCCCTATCAGGCGGCATGCCCGGCAGGTCTGCAGGAAACACATCCGGAAAATCACACACCACAGGAACAAAATCAATAGCAGGGACCTCTGCACTAACATCCCTCATAAAAGCCAAATAGGATAGACAACCCTTCTCAACCATCCACTGAGCCTTCAAGTATGAAATCACTCTACCGGGAACATAGTCTATAGAACTGCTCTACTCAACCCTCGACAACCCCGGCATCGCTAAGGTCATGGTCTTAGTGTGACAATCTAAAACAATATGACATGGAGACAACCAATCCATACCCAATCACATCAAACTCGACCATACAGTCCCTAATTCATGTTTAGTTTATCTTGTTCACCAATCCATGCTGGTTTCTATCACTCCGGGCTCTAACATTTCCTTCTGTTAATCACGTCAGAGTCGCGAACTATTTCTCGAAATGGGGATTTGAGTGTATGGACTATACTTTCTTGTTGTCTTAAGGCCCATCATCTCATGTCTCTTTCTTCATTTGACTATAGATTCCGTAACACTCTACTGTGTCCATGCATGTATCACATCTCACTCAAAATACTTCATTATCCCTCTCTGTACTTCCCTGCTAATATTTTTATTTATCACTTTATCCTGAAAACTATAACAAGACATTCTTTTGCTTTTTACCTTCCCTTGCTCCATCTACTGGCTCTTCGGGCTGCCTAACATTCTCCTTCTACTAGGGACGGGAGTCATACTAAGGTAATATTTATCCCTTCAAGGTTTCCAGTTTCTATCTTTGTAGTGCTCATATCTAGTTGTACTATTTTAGAGTGCACTATCTGGGCATCTCACAAGGAGATCTATTAGCACCTTTGCAATATCCTTCGGAAATATCTACTAACACAAACAATCCATCCCCCATTTTGGGGTCACTCTAGTCCTAGCCAGATCCTGATATCCGTCCTTTTCTTAAACTACACCTGTTACACCCCATAGGGCATAACTGAGATGGGTACTGCCAATTGTACTTACCTCTGTTACTGTTGAATATAACTCAAAAAGCTTATATTCCTCTACCTGAATTATAAACACTGTTAACCTTCATTAAATAGGCACCTCGTACTCTTCTTCATCTTGCTTATTTTGCTTGTTGAAACTTGTATTTATCTTCTGAATCTCTCATTGTCTTTCACCATTAAGGTGGATAGGTATTCTTGCCTCAAGACTCCTTATCAAGAGGCTTACACCTTTCAGTACGCACATGATCTGCTGAAGACCTCACATTTACTTATCATAAGCATGATGCAAAGTCGAGTTCCTCTAATTCAACACTTCTACAACTATGTCTCTTATCGATCATCTGTCTAAATGTAGGCATCATCTTATTACGAATAAAAATAGAAGTTCGGAATTTGAATTCTTATATGTGAGCTCTACCTCACGATCTAGAGTAAGAAGAAAGAGTGACAGTCCTAATGCCCTGTAGCCTTCAGCTTATAAGTGTGGTGCACGACACATCCACAAACAAGAGTCTACTAGACACGACTTGTAGATCCCCTAGGACAGAACTGTTCTGATACCACTTTTGTCACGACCCAAACCGATGGGCTGCGACGGGTACCCGGTACCTTACTCAACCGAGTACCAACATAACGTATCTTTTCATATCATACTATCATAGGTAAATGAGCCAAAAAGGCTATCGTGAGATAAGTAGAATAAAACATGGATGAATACTCGACATTGGATGATCCAACATGTAATCCAAACTTATACATATGATGTACGTGCCTATAAGGTCGGCATGAACCTTTATATACTCAAAACATAGGCCGACAATGCCATACAAGAATCTGTATACATGACATCTGTCTACAAGCCTCTAAGAATACATAATATTAAAGGTTGGGACAGAGCCCCGCCATATCAAACAATACACATCTAAATCATACTGATCAAACAAGAAACTCCGGAGCAAATGGAGTGCACAAACATCTTCCGCTAAGATGATCGCCTACTTTGAGGACTCTCGACCTGTCTATCGAGACCTACGGTCATGAAACACAGCGTCCCCAGGCAAAAGGGATGTCAGTACAAATAATATACCGGGTATGTAAGGAATGAAAATCAGTAGACAATAGACATGAGAGAAATATGGAGTAAAAGACTCGACATGTAAATTTGAATAGCTCTGTGAAATCCTTTAATATTTAAAATGTTATGCATATACGTATAAATGTCATGTTGTGCATAGGTACATCTGTTCATAACATCATCAAGCCTCTGAGGGCATCCCATTTTATCATCCCGGCCACTGTGGGTAAAATCATCAACGTATACCAGTTGATCAGGTGGTGGTGAGTATATAATGCCATAACCTTTCCCATATCTCATATATACATATATGTACGCGTATATAATGCCAGCTGATCATGGTTCAACGTACATGTATAAATGAATGCAATGCATGAAAAATATGTCAATAAAAGTTTTTGGAGTGTCATAAGACCATTATACCTTTGATTAATATCATGAAATAGATTCTATCAACTTACGTACTTTCTGAGACCCGTGAACAGACGATAGAATAATAAGACTTATGGGAAAACAAGAATATACGCATTTCTAGTATTTTTACGAATATGGTAATTTATGAAAGTTGTGCATTTGCTTGTTTCGTTTGTGTTGCATAGATTATACTAAAAAGAAAGAAGAGATAGCCTTAATAAACATAAAGTAGAGAAAATCTGTATGATATTCCTAAAAAAAGTTGCACCGTACTCCTTTAGCGAACTCTGGTAACAATTACTAACAAAGTCGCCTTACAAATCTTCAAACCTCACATCTGATTTCCCATATTGTGTAACTTACGTTTTTAAAAGGGCTTACAGAATGCTGGAGTGCACATACTTTGTATAAATCATGTTCAAGTTCAAAAGGTTTAAAGATATGTAAATCTTGTTAAATGCTCTAAAATGGTGACACCTTGCCATGTCTTATATTAGTCATTAGTAGCTTTTAAACTCATGAGCTTCCACGTAAAGGTAAGTCCCTCAAACTTATCCAATTTTTTATAATTAATTGATAGTTTATTAATCTTCCACTAACTAATAATGAACCAATTATCCATATAATTATTTCAAACTACTAAGAATACTACTTACTTTTAACATACCTTATACACTTTATTATTATGGCCATGGGGTACCTTGTATGGTACTAGTCCATAAATACCGGGTATTTTAATTCGGGCCGTATTTTATCCCAAAATATCAAACCTCGATGAAATTCATTTTCTTTGACTTTCTTTCCCTCCCAACTTCACGAATTTACTCATCACTTGTTTGAAATAGCATAAAGTTTATAATTTCAAAAATAATTTCATTCCCGAACTTACGTTGATTAACTTACAACGAAACTTTAACGTAAGAAAATGCGGGATGTATTATTTCATATACGAGCTTGAACCAAATTTATTATGGCATACTTTTACGTACGAAAACATGGGGTGTAATATTTCCAAATCACATAGTCATTGTTTGCTTATATGTGGATGATATGTTGATAATGAGTAATGACATGGTCAACATAAATGCAACTAAGCGTATGCTAACTGGCAAGTTTGATATGAAGGACTTGGGAGTTGCTGATTTAATTCTGGGGATTAAGATCCATTGGACTCCTCAAGGTCTGGCATTGTCAGAATCTCATTATATTAAGACAATACTTGACAATTAAAGCACTTAGGGTTTAAAGTTACAAAGATTCCAATTGACGTGAATCTTGCATTAGCAAAGAACAAAGGCCAAAGCATATCACAATTGGATTATGCTCGTGTGCTGGGTTGCTTAATGTACATCATGAATTGTACACGAGAAGATATAGCTTGTGCTATAAGTAAATTGAGTCGATACACGAGTAATCCAGGTCAATCTCATTAGATGGCAACGCAACGAGTTTTGGGATATTTAGAACATACACAGGACTTTGCTTTGCACTACAGTAAATATCCTGCGGTGATTGAGGGATACTGTGATGCAAATTGAATCACCGGTTCAATTGATTCTAAGTCTACAAGTGGATATGTATTCACTATTGGTGGAGGAGCGGTATCTTGGAATTCGTCCAAACAAACTTGTATTGCCCGCTTTACCATGGATGCTGAGTTCATAGCCTTAAATAAAGCCGATGAAGAAGCTGAATGGCTCCGAAATTTCTTGGAAGACATTCCATTTTGGCCCAAACCGTTGACACCAATATGCATACATTGAGATATTCAAGCGGTAATTGGAAGGGTTGGGAGCGTTATGTTTAACGATAAATCTCGTCATATACGACGAAGACATAAAACCGTTAGGCAATTACCCTCTAGAGGAATTATCACGATTGACTATGTACAGCAGGAGATAATGTGTCGGATCCACTTATAAAAGGCCTAACTAGAGAGGTAGTTGAGAAATCATCGAGGGAAATAGGACAATAGTCGAGAACGAGTCATTGTGGCGGTAAATCATTAATGACGGTGCAACATTGTCAATTGAAATTTTCGTCCATTCTTGTGATGAGACAATGTTTAGTACCAAGGATAAAGCATTAAGACCTTTTTATGATTTCTAAATTTGATACGGGTATATCAAATAGTGTATTTACAGGATGACACGTTTAGGAATCACTTATGTAAGTGTGAAGTGTTAGCCGCTTCAAGGAGAATTTTGTAAGGCCAGTTCTCTACGCACTTATAAAACCAGGCGGTGTTCATGGAGGAAACAAACACAACAATGAGAACCAATGACAATCAAGGGTTTATTGTGTGTCATATGGTTGTCTAGGTATACAACAAAGTTCAACGGTTCAAAGATATCAAATCTACCGATTGACCGAGTATATCCGACATAAGTTCACTACTGAAAGTTCAAAGATAAACCTACTTATCCAGATGCAATTAATCCTTGCTTGCAAATCATACAGTTTTTCATGCATATTTCCCTGATATAGCCATTCACCATTCAATAAAATAAAATATTTGACTTTTTCTCCTTGACAAAGGGACATTGTCCCATATTAGAAGTGGAAAAGGTTTTTGATGGGTATATATGCAATTTCTCTTCTTCTAGATCTTAAAGAGTTAAGAGAAATGCAAGCCTGGCGTCGTCGTCTTCGTCGCTCGGCTCGGCTTCGGCTTCGACTTCCGCTTTGGATTTGGATTTGGTCAAATGATCGATTTATTGATTAGCTTCGACTTCCGCTTTGGATTTGGATTTGGTCAAATGATCGATTTATTGATTAATCTTTTGGTATTTAATAGTAAATATTAACAGAAACGTTATTAAATATCCGCTTTTTGTAAACGGAAAATTAATATTAAATCCAACGAATATTAATATTTAACCCAACGGAATATTAATCGTTATCCATTATCCGTTTTCCGTTTTCCATTTTTGTAACGCAAAAGTTAAGGTTCCTCTTCAATTCCCGATTTATTGTTGCGTAAATAGCCATTTATTTTATAGCATTTATGTTAGGGCCATTTTACATAAACAACCCTCCTGAACAGTTGCACCTCTTTAGTTTCGGCTCAACATTGGCTATAAATACCAGTCAATTCTCTCAGATTTTCCATACGATTTTATGAGTTCTTCTCATTTCTTCTACATTTTTTAACTTCAAAGAAAGCAAGAGTAAGTGTGATTTGCAACCGAACTTTGTGTTCGCTGAAACACTGGGGTTTGAAGTATCACTACACCAGTGTGTAATTCGTTCTATCTTGGGAGAAAATAATCCACAACCTTGGGTACTAGGAGGGGGTTAAATTCCTTAAGGAAATACTGTGAATTCAGTGGGCTCGGATTAACTTATGTTTCATTTATATTTCTGCTTATATGTTATTTCATTTTTTCCAGAATTATTTTACAAATATAGTTTACTAACATGATTATCATGAGTGATTTTCAAATCATCACGGGCAGTTTGGCCGAGGTCGGCCAGTGATCAATGGAACGAGCCGCCAAGAGATCAATCACAGCGGAGGTCGAGCAGTGTGGATAGAAGTGACATCTAGTTTTGCATTGGGATCTCTAGAGGGAATATTCTATATATTCCATCTGTTTATACTTTTAGGGTTCTTTTGAAATATCCCATATAAATATAATGAGACATAAGGCAAAAGACATGTAATATTCTATATGATAAGAACTCTTTTGAAAAGGCAAACTCTCTAGATAAATACAAAGAACAACTTTCTGAATATATTCGACCTTTTTGGATTATCTCTTGTCATTTCCACCAGATCCGAGAAAGTATTCAATATTCTCTTATATTCTTGTCATTCATCACTGTCAGAGGAAGGAATCATCTATCTCATTCAATATTGGGTGAATCTTACTCCTTATTTACATTTAGTGCCATTTGTTGCTATTTAATATCCAATATTTCTAACATATTATTGCACTTGACGCATTTAATACTGGCGCATTAAATCTATCTTGCCACTGTCCACTTCTTCCACACCGTTAATCTAAGATCTGTAGTTATTAACTTTAACTTAGATTAATCCCCTTTAATAATTGATTAATTAGTTTATCCAAAGTTATCATTTTTTAGTCAAACAAGATCAATAATGCTCCCTCAGTTTGTAATATTGATACTTAATATCCTTTAAATAATATTATCCAGTTAACCAAAAAGAATATAATTGTAAAGGTAACAACCATCATAACATTTGAATCGAATCGGTTGGATCATAGTCAATAAGTACTCCATATGTCTTCGTTTAGTAATAGTCCAATATACATTTGTTAAGATCGGAGATCGAAGCAAAATAGTGAGAGATACGTTAGCGTTCTAAGATATGAAGAGAGAGAAAATATCTGCTTTCTTTCAATTGATCTGTGTAACATGAAATTGTTTTCCCATATGTGTTCTCAGAATTGGGCCTATACATTTATAGGACCCGGAAACTAAAGCAGCCAAAGTTGCTAGTTACAATAAATACAAAATTGGACCTTAAGACCAAATACAACTACCATCACACACTACTACTACTACTACTACACACTAACTAATTCCAGATTCTAAACCATGAATCCCAACACCTCCTCAAGTTGGAGGGTGGGGAAACACCCAACTTGCCAATATGAGAGTGGTGAGTATTGTCGGGTAGGGATTTGGTGAAAATGTCAGCCACTTGAGATGCACTTGAGGTATGAATCAAGCTGATCAACCCATCTGCTAGCTTACTCTGGACAAAATGGCAGTCCAACTCGATGTGCTTGGTCCGTTCATGAAATACAAGATTTTTGGCTATGTGTAGAGCAACCTGGTTATCACAGAAGACATGAATAGAAGAAGATACACGAAGGCCAAAATCAATCGACAGCCTGGACAACTATGTAACTTCAACAACGACTTTTATCAAGGATCGATATTCAGTTAAGAAAGAGATACCATAGTCTGTGTTTTGATTTCCAACACACCAAACTACCACCCAACAAAATGCAAAAAAATGTAAATGATCTTCTACTGTAAGGGAAAGAACCCAGTCACTATCACAAAAAACCTAAAGAGAAAGGTCTATTGAATTGTTGAAGAAAATACCATTGTCTGAAGTACCATTAATGTACCTCAACAGGTGTAGAACAACCTTCCTATGAGGAGCACAAGGGTGCTACATAAACTAGCTTAAATGTTGTACATCAAAAGACAAATCAGGCCTAGTATGGGTTAGAAAATTAAACTTCCCAACTAGGCTTCAGTAAACCTCAAGATTAGGTAAAGGATCCCCTACATGAGCTTTAAGTTTCTCATGCAACTCAAGAGGAGAAATGACAGGAGTGGAAACATCACAATGAAACTCTTTTATAAGATCATGAATAAACTTCCTCTGATGCATCAAAACCCCAGAAGAAGAATATAATACCTCAATACCAAGGAAGTAATTAAGCAAACCCAAATCTTTGATTTTAAACTGATCATGAAGAAAATCCTTTAAGGTAGAAACCTCTCTCAAATCAGTCCTAGTAAGCACAATATCATCTACATACACAACCAAGATGACAAGAGAATCCCTAGAACCTCTGGTGAACATAGATTAATCATCGAGGGTATGAGTATACCCTCTAGATTATAAGGCTTGTGACAGTTTAGCATATCATTGTCTAGAGGCCTGTCTCAAGCCATGTAGAGATTTTTTCAGCTTACAAACAAGTGTGGCAGAAGAGGAGGTAGAGGGAACAGACAAGCCATGAGGTAATTTCATGTAGAAATACTTATCCAAATCACCATGCAATAAAGCATTAGGCCAATTTTTCTTAACTGCCACAACAATGAGAGTTTTAATGGTGTACATCTTTACAGCAGGGGAAAAGGTCTCATGAAAGTCAATTCCTTCAACTTGGATATCACTGTTAACCACTAACCTAGCTTTATATCTTTCAATAGAACGATCAACTTTGTATCTAACTTTATAGACCCATTTGCATCTAGTTGGTTTCTTTCCAAAAGGTAACTCAACTATATCCCAGGTTTTATTAGTCTCCAAAGCATCAAATTCCTTTCTCATAGCAGCCTGCCATTCAGGGACAGCTTTTGCCTGAGAATAGGTATAAGGTTAAGAAACGTGTTGCTTGACTAGACTAGAAGAGGATCCATTAGTGGAGCTTGTTGACTGACAGGCATAGCTCTTAAGATACTCAATTTGCTTGTGAACTCTCAATGATCTCCTGAGAATAGGAGAAGAAGAAGAAGTGGAAGGGAAAAGAGGAACATGAGGAGGAGATATAGATGCAAAAGGTTGTGAGAATAAATAAGGAGAATTAGATGAAGGTGAAGAGGCAGGAGGAGTAGGAAGAGAAAAGAAAGAAGTGGAAGTAGGAGGAACAAAAGGGGAACGAGCAGTAGCATAAGGAGAAGAATCATCAAAGCATGCAGAAAAGGGAAAAGGACATAAACTGGAAGAATTCTTGGGTGATTTTATGGAATGAAAAAATATGTTCATGATAAACAACATCTCTAGAACAAAACAAGAGTGAGTCTCCAGATTATATAACTTGTATCATTTCATAGCAAAGGGATATCCCACAAACACACAAGGTAAGCTCTAGGTTGAAATTTGTCTCTATGGTTCTTGGGAACAGTGGAATAGCAAAGGCAAAAAAACGCTCTAAGATGAGTATGAACAAGCAATGTGCCATAGATTAATTCATAGGGGCTTTTGTGATTTAGTAAAGGGGATGGAAATCTTTTTAATAAATAGGTTGCAGTGAGAATACAGTCTCCCCAGAATTTAGGGGAAGGTTAGATTGAAACAATACTGCCCTGGCAGTCTCAAGTAGATGCCTATGTGTGCTTACACCACCCATTCTATTGAGAGGTATGAGAACAAGAGGTTTGATGAACAATACCCTTTTCAGTAAAGAATTGACACCCATACAAGATAGATCCTAATTCTAGAGCATTGTCACTCCTAACAGTTTGGACTTTAATGTGAAATTGAGTTTCTACCATGATAATAAAGGCCTTTAGGATGTCAAAGGCATTGCTTTTGGCACCCAAAAGGTGAGTCCAAATAGCTGTAGTATGATCATCAACAATGGTTAAAGATTAACGGGAACCAGAATATGTAGTGGTATGATAAGGTCCCCAAGTGTCAATGTGAAGCAATTGGAATGGTGTGGTTGACTGTATAGAACTATCAGGGAAAGGCAACCTTGTTTGTTTAGCCAAGGGACACATGGGACAAATGAAAGATTGTTTAGATGAAAATTTTGTTCCAAGATCTACATTCTTCATTTTAGAAAAAGGTAGATGCCCTAGTATATAGTGACAAATAACCTCATCTTTATTCACTTTATTCATATATACATCATCATACATCTCAGCAGAACTTAGAGACAAACTTGTACTACTACTAGGAACACTAGAACAATTATTAGAAGGAACAACATTTAAAATATTACAAGGAGAAACATCAGGAAGAGATGAATCAGTAAACAAAGAATTTGAAACAATAGGGAGTTGAAACAACTTGTACAATCCATTGTCAGGTCTACCAAGTACCACTGGCTTCTTCAATGAATGGCCCTGAAAAATACAGCCAGTGTTGGTAAATCGAACCATGTTCTCAGGGTTAGCAACAAGCTTGTATACATAAGTAAGATTGTATTTAAAACTAGGAATGTAGAGAACATTGTGAAGAATGACATCAGGAAACAAGCTAAAGAGCCTACATTATGAACTTTAACTTTGTAACCATTGGAAAGAGAAACTAGGTAAGGAACAAATAATGTTTGTATGTTGAAAACAAGGGATTTATCAGAGATCATATGATCCGAGGCTCCAGAATCTATAATCCAAATAATATTATCTATTTTAGTAAGCAAGAAAGTTCTAACTAAACCATTTTAGGCAGAAGCATACCAGAAAAATTAGCAGATGCCAAAAGGTTAGGAGGAGAAGATGGAGTGGAAATATGAGACTGCTCCAGCAACATCATGAATTGAGAGTACTGATCTTTAGTTAATCCAGAAACTGAAGAAGCTTCGGTGACTCAGAATGTGCAATAGTATCATCATGAATCCCAACATCAACATGTGAAACTTCTTTTCTAGGAGCAACTCCTTTAGTAAACTTAAAATTGAGAGGGAAGCCATGCTATTTGTAGCATTTATCAATAACATGCCTTGTTATCTTGCAGTACTTGCAGATGAAAGATGACCTTTGAGACTTTGAGTTAAACTTTGAAGGAAAATTTGGGGTAAGGGAGATTCAAAATTGACCTTGGATGGAAAACTTTGTTTGGAAACCCCAAGATTAAAGGAGGCAAAAGAATACAATACACAGTGTTCATTGAGGTAAAGGGCTTCATCATGATTAAGTTGCTCCTCACTTGAAGATAGGTATCATTAAGTCCTATCAAGAACTGATAAACTTTATGTTCTTCCTCAGGTTTTCTTATTACCCCCCTCCCCCCCACACATATTTACAAACAGATAAATAGTTAACAGAAATGGAAAATATCTCATCCCAGAGTTGTTTTATGGTGTTAAAATGAGAGGCTATATCTAGTGAGCCTTGGTATATGTGTGCCAACTCCTTCTTAAGTTCAAACAACCTAGCTCAATCAGCCTTTCCATATCTCTCCTCAAATTCACTCCAAATATCTTTGGCTAACTCAGAGTACTCAACACTACAAGATTTCTTTGGTAAGGGAGTTTGTTAACTAGGAGACAACTAAATCATTGCATCTCTGTCATTGCCTTGCCAAAGGGGACCCAAGAAGTGGGTTGACAGATTAACCATTAATGAAATCCAATTTATTACGAACAGACAGAGCTACTAGGATAGTCCTACGCCAACTTGAATAACTAGACCCATCAAAGGGAACACAAACTAGAGAAGTACCTACCACATCAGAGGATGGAAATAAAGTGAGTGACATGGATGAGTGTAGTCATCCAGATTAAAAATTGTACGGGATAAGGTTCCTACACCATCGACCGGAGTCTCGGAACTATTTGTCATATTGACAACCAACCAAACAAACAACAAGAGGACCAAACTACTAACAATAGTGAAATAAAATTCAACAACTGAAGTTTCTAAGATAGTAATTATACATGGAGGATAAGGAATACCAACAACGAGCAAACAAGGAGCTAGAAAAATGAAATGATGTTACCAAAAGCACAGTTCGCTACCGGAAGGGGACAACCTTGACAAAAAATGAAGAAGCAAAACGAAATTGTTGAGAAGATGAGCTGAAATAGGTCGATGTAGTACAAATAAAGAGAATCACAATAGCAATTTGAAGAAAAAAGCTCATTTTTATCGACGATTTGTATCTCGCAAAACCCTAGATTCTGATCTCCGACGAACACCAGAATCGAGATGAAATTCGACAGGAAAACTTCACTAATAGCATCGCACATCAACAGAGCAACAAATCTTGAACGCCATGGCTCTGTTACCATGTTAAGATCAGAGATCGATGCAAAGTAGAGAGTGAGAAGTTAGCGTTCTAAGACACGAAGAGAGAAAATACCTGCTTTTTTTCAATTGAATCTAAGTAAAATGAAATTGTTTCCCCATATGTGTTATCGGGTCTATACATTTATAGGACTCGGAATCTGTTAATAATCTGTATTTGTAAAATAATTCTGGAGAAAATAAATAACATAAACATAAATGTAAATGAAATAACAAAACCAATTCGAGCCCACTGAATTCACAGTATTTTCTTAAAGAATTTAATCCCCTCCTAGTACCCAAGGTTATGATTATTTCCTCCCAGGATAGAACGAATTATACACTGGTGTCGTGGTACTTCAAACCCCAGTGTTTCAGCGAACACAAAGTTCGGTTGCAGATCACACTTATCTGAGAGAATGGACTTGTATTTATAGCCAAAGTTGGGCTGAAATCTGAAGAGGTGCAACTCTTCAGAATGGTTGTTTTTGCAAAATGACCATAGAATAAATGCCATGACATAATTGGTTATTTACTCAACAATGAAGAGGGAAAATTGAAGGGTAGTTAATTTTCTGTTACAAAACAGAAAACTGAATATTGGATAACTGAAATGGATTTAATATTAATATTTATGTTAATATTAATATTAATATTTTGTTATTAAACCAAATATTTAATAACATTTATGTTAATATGTACTATTAACAAATAAATTTGGTCTACAAAATTAATCAATCAATCGATCATTTGACAAAATCCAAATCCAAATCTGAAGCCGAAGCCGAAGCCGAGCTGAGCCGAGCAAGCGACGACGATAACGGCGTGACGCTTGCCTTCTTCTCAACTCTTTATGAGCTAGAAGAAGAGCAATTGCTTATATACCCATCAAAAACTTTTTCCTCTTCCCATGTGGGACAATCAAGGAGGGAACCTCAAATATTACTCAAATATTTCATTTTTACCTCCATTTCTCATTCACCCTATTTTAAGCTATTAATGCTTAAAACCCCAACAATCCCCCACATGAACGGGGAATGGCTATATCACGGAAGTATGCATGAAAAACTGTGTGATTCGCAAGAAAGGATTAATTGCATCTAGATAAGTAGGTTTCCCTTTGAAATTTCCGTAGTGAACTTATGTCGGATATACTCGATCAATAGGTAGATTTGATATCTTTGAACCGTCGAACTTTGGTGTATACCTAGAAAACCACATGTCCCACAACCAACCCTTAACCGTCTTTGGTTCCCATTGTTGTGTTCGTTTCAGCCATGAACACCGCATGGTTTCATTAGTGCATAGAGAACTGGCCTTGCAAAATTCTCCTTGAAGCGGCTAACACTTCACACTTACATAGGTGATTCCTAAACGTATCATACCGCATATACACTATTTGATATACCGCGTATCAAATTTAGAAATCATTAAAAAGCCTTAATGTTTTATCCTTGGTACTGAACATTGTCGTTTGATCTCCTTGAACCTAGATCTTGGGATCTCCAGTCTTCTAGGTAGAGTTACCTCCACTATGACTTGTTCTCGGCCATAGTCCCATTTCCCTTGATGATTTCTCAACTAATCTCTCTAGTTAGGCCTTTTGTAAGTGGATCCAACACATTATCACTTGACTTTACATAGTTAATCGTGATAATTCCTCTAGAGAGTAATTGCCTAACGGTTTTATGTCTTCGTCGTATATGACGAGATTTACCGTTATACATAACGCTCCCAGCCTTTCCAATTGCCGCTTGACTATCGCAATGTATGCATATTGGTGCCAACGGTTTGGGCCTGAATGGAATATCTTCCAAGAAATTTCGGAGCCATTCAGATTCTTCACCTACTTTATCTAAGGCTATGAACTCAGCCTCCATGGTAGAGCGAGCAATACAAGTTTGTTTGGACAACTTCCAAGATACCGCTCCTCCATCAATAGTGAATACATATCCACTTATAGACTTAGAATCAGTTGAACCGGTTATCCAATTTTCATCACAGTATCCCTCAATCACCGCACGATATTTATTGTAGTGCAAAGCAAAGTCCTGTGTATGTTCTAAATATCCCAAAACTCGTTTCATTTCCATCCAACGAGATTGACCTGGATTACTCGTGTATTGACTCAATTTACTTATAGCACAAGCTATATCTGCTCGTATACAATTCATGATGTACATTAAGCAACCCAGCACACGAGCATAATCCAATTGTGATATGCTTTGACCTTTGTTCTTTGCTAATGCAAGATTCACGTCAATTGAAATCTTTACAACTTTAAAGACCAAGTGCTTGAATTTTTCAAGTACTGTCTTAATATAATGTGATTGTGACAATGCCAGACCTTGAGAAGTCGTATGGATCTTAATTCGTAGAATTAAATCAGCAACGCCCAAGTCTTTCATATCAAGCTTGCCAGTTAGCATGCGCTTAGTCGCATTTATATTGGCAATGTCACTACTCATTATCAACATATCATCCACATATAAGCAAACAATGACTATGTGATTTGGAAATTTTTTAATGTACACATATTTATCACATTCATTTATTTTAAAACCATTTGACAACATTGTTTGGTCAAAATTCGCATGTTATTGTTTGGGTGCTTGTTTTAGTCCGTAAATGGACTTAACAAGTCTACATACCTTCTTTTCTTTACTTGGAACCACAAAACTCTAAGGTTGTTCCATGTAGATTTCTTCCTCCAACTCTCCATTTAAGAAGTCTGTCTTAACATCCATTTGATGAATTTCAAGACCATAAACTGCAGCTAACGCTACCAATGTTCTTATGGACGTAATTCTTGTAACTAGAGAGTATTTATCGAAATAGTCAAGACCTTCTCGCTGTCTATATACTTTGACCACAAGTCTTGCCTTAAATTTGTCAATAGCGCTATCATCTTTCATTTTCCTCTTAAAGATCCATTTAGAACCCAACGGTTTATTTCTAGGAGGAAGATCAACCAATTCCCATGTATGGTTGTTCCATATGGATTCTATTTCACTATTGACTGCCTCTTTCCAAAAGAATGATTCCGAATAAGACATAGCTTCTTTAAAAGTTTGAGGCTCATTTTCCAATAAGAAAGTCACAAAATCTGGTCCAAATGAAGTAGACGTTCTTTGACGTTTACTACGTCTTGGATCCTCCTGATTAAGTGTACTTTCTTTTGTTTCTTCCCGAGGTCGTTTAGATCCTTCACCAATCGACTCACATTCCTTTTTATACGGATATATATTTTCAAAGAACTCAGCATTATCTGATTCTATAACCGTATTATTATGAATGTCGGGATTTTCTGATTTATGAACCAGAAATCGATATGCTTTACTATTAGTCGCATATCCTATGAAAACACAATCAATGGGTTTTGGTCCTATTTTTACCCTTTTGGGTTTAGGAACTTTCACTTTTGCCAAACACCCCCACACTTTAAAATAATTCAAGTTGGGCTTCCTCCCTTTCCATTTTTCATATGGAATGGATTGTGTTTTGCTATGAGGCACTCGATTTAATATTCTATTAGCCGTAAGAATGGCTTCCCCCCGCAAGTTCTGTGGCAAACCAGAACTTATCAATAATGCGTTCATCATCTCCTTTAATGTGCGATTATTTCTTTCCACAATCCCATTGGATTGGGGCGAGTAAGGGGCCGTTGTTTGATGAATAATTCCATATTCTAAACATGTTTCTTCAAAAGGAGATTCATATTCACCACCCCTATCACTTCTTATCATTTTTATTTTCTTGTTAAGTTGTGTTTCAACTTCATTTTTTATTGCTTGAATGCGTATATTACTTCATCTTTACTATTAAGTAAATAAACATATCAATATCGAGTACTATCATCAATAAAAGTTATGAAATACTTCTTTCCACTCCGAGATGGTATTGACTTCATGTCACAAATATCTGTGTGAATTAAGTCTAAAGGATTTGGATTCCTTTCAACTGACTTATAAGGATGTTTAACATACTTACATTCCACACATACTTGACTNAAGACGAAGCCGAAATTCTATTATTACTTTCAACAACCATTACATTTAGCTTGAAAAGGCCCTCGGTAAGGTAACCTTTTCCTACAAACATCTCGTTCTTACTTATTACAACCTTATCAGATACAAATATACATTTAAAGCCATTCTTAACAAGAAGTCCATCAGAGACTAAATTCTTCCTAATCTTGGGAACATGAAGGACGTTGTTCAAAGTCACCACTTTGCCGGAAGTCATTTTGAGAAATATCTTCCACATCCTTCAATCTTGGCCTTTGAAGCATTTTCCATAGAAATTGTCTCATCGGGTCCAACAGGAGCATAAGTAGCAAAAGCTTCTTTAACAACACAAACATGGCGAGTGGCTCCAGAATAAATCCGCCACTCTTTAGGATTTCCCACCAAGTTGCATTCGGAAAGCATGGCACACAAGTCATCAGCATCATCATGCTTTTAAACCATGCTTGCTTGACCCTTCTTCTTGTCTTTCTTCGGAGCACGACACTCCGTAAATTTGTGTCCGATTTTGCCACAATTGTAGCAATTTCCACTGAACTGCTTCTTGCTTGGGTTGTATTTCGGTCCAGAAGCCCTCTTCCTCTTTTTGTTATCTTCAACAATATTTGCTCCAATTATTGTTGAATTTTCACAGCCTCTCTTGTCAGCAGCTTTATTGTCCTCTTCGATTCTCAACTGAACAATGAGATCTTCAAGGGACATCTCCTTGCGTTGGTGTTTCAAATAATTTTTGAAGTCCTTCCACAACGGAGGTAACTTCTCAATCATCGCTGCTACTTGGAATGCTTCATTGATGACAAGACCTTCAATGAAAATTCTGTTAGTAAACATAATAAAATTAATACTACCAATATTAGTATTAATTCTACTTATACCTTCAGCAAGGAGATCATGAATACTCATTTGTAATTCCTGGACTTGGGTAATAACAGACTTGTTATCTACCATTTTGTAGTCCAAAGACTTTGCAACAACGAACTTCTTCAATCTGGGATCTTCAGTTTTGTATTTCTTTTCAAGCGCTATCCACAGTTCTTTTGACGTTTCCACGTCACTGTAGACGTTATACAAAGCATCCTCCAGCTCGCTTAGAATATAATTCTTGCACAAAAAATCTGAATGCTTTCACGCCTCAATCACGAGAAAACGTTCAGTTTCTGGAGTTTCATCTGACAACATAAGAACATCTTCCTTGATGAACTTCTAGAGACTTAGAGTAGTCAAGTTGAAGAACATCTTTTGCTTCCAGTGCTTGAAATCATTCCCGAAATTTTTTTTGGGTTTCTCAGCCGGTGCCAATGCTGCCGGTGTTGTTCGACTCGTTGAGGCATTGGCATTTTCCATCAGAACAACTTGATTTCCATTGTCATTCGTCATTTCTGTAAAAGAATGACACAAATGTTAAAATCACGTAGATTTTAATCTCCAATAGAGTACAAAACCACAAAGGTTTTACTCTCCAAAAACAGTGAATATAACAAAAGTACAGAAAAAATATCAAATTTCTTAAGCTTGTTAGTAATCTTTATTTGTAAAACAATTTTGGAGAAAATAAATAACATGAACAGAAATGTAAATGAAATAACAAAACCAATTCGAGCCCACGGAATTCACAGTGTTTCCATAACGAATTTAATCCCCTTCTAGTACCCAAGGTTATGGATTATTTCCTCCCAGGATAGAACGAATTACACACTGGTGTAGTGGTACTTCAAACCCCAGTGTTTCAGCGAACACAAAGTTCGGTTGCAAATCACACTTACGGTTTTGCTTTCTTTGAAGTTAAAATATGCAGAAGGAATGAGGAGAACTCAGAAGTTAGTATGTAAACTCTGAGAGAACGGACTTGTATTTATAGCCAAAGTTGGGCTGAAATCTGGGTGCAACTCTTCAGAATGACTGTTTTTGCAAAACGACCATAGAATAAATGTCATGACATAATTGGCTATTTACTCAATAATAAAGAGGGAAAATTGAAGGGTAGTTAATTTTTTGTTACAAAAACAGAAAACTGAATATTGGATAACTGAAATGGATTTAATATTAATATTAATATTTTGTTATTAAACCAAATATTTAATAATATTTCTATTAATATTTACTATTAACAAATAAATTTGGTCCAAAAAATTAATCAGTCAATCGTTTGACCAAATCCGAATCCGAATCCGAATCCGAGCCGAGCCGAGCGAGCGACGACGACGGCGCGAGGCTTGCCTTCTTCTCAACTCTTTATGATCTAGATGAAGAGTAATTGCTTATATACTCATCAAAAACCTTTTCCTCTTCTCACGTGGGACAATCAAAGAAGGAACCTCAAATATTATTCAAATATTTCATTTTCCCCTCCATTTTCCATTCACCTTATTTTAAGCGGCCCAAGCTGCTAGTTACAATAAATACAAAACTGGACCTGGGGCCCCAATACAACTACACTACCACACACTAACTAATACCAGATTCTAAACCATGAATCCCATCAACATTCTCATTAATTTCGATATATATTTACAAAAACATTTACTTTCCTTTGATTCATAATGTTGATTACTCTGTTAGTACTAATATTTGCCATTATCTTAGTTCTTCCATTGAAAGTTTATTTTGAAATACATCATCTGATCAAAGACTGAAACGACATAAAGTCATAGGTAATACTAAGAAATTAAATATGATAATGGCCGATCAGATTCATTGTTTATTTTTTCTAGCTAGCCGGTATATATATATATAGATTATATATCGATTATACATAATTATACACATATGATTATTCACATATTAAACGGCAGTACGTTATTATTACTTTAAGCGACCAGTTGACGGATATTTGGGTTAATTCTTTACTTTTATCTTCATTTGTTTTGTTAGTACTTTCCAAATTCCAAATAACTAAAGTTAATTAAACTTGTCTTAGAAGAACAGAAGAAAAAACACCAAATCACTCATACTGCATCTTGAACGAAAAATCAGGACATATGAGATGTATGAATTGGAGACTCTTTATTTGAATCGTCTACCTTTTCATGCTTTCATTAAAATTTAGCGAAGACTTTTTTGGAACTAAATCGTCTAAGATTAGTTCCATTATGTATTGAACCTCCCTGAATCTACTGCTTTCCATAAAATATCTTTCTTAACGGGAAAAAAACTAAGAAAGGATATTCTAATTATTTTTAAAGCTTTTCCAAAATTAATATAATTAACCCAAAGTTATTTTCACTTTAACAATGATATATTATATATTTTGTTGGGCTTAAAAATACCAAAAATAAAGAAGAAAGAAAGTAGAAACACAAAGTGAAACAACTATTGTGGAATCCCAAAGCAACTTCACATTTTAGATAAGAGGAAACCATATAGCTAGAGAGAGCTAATAAGTTATTTCCACATGAAAACATATAAGGGCATCTTAATTTATTTTACTAACTAGGCTAGTAATACATATTCACTTTTAATTGTCTATCGTATTAAATTAAGATTTTTTTTCTTTTTTAATTTTATCCTTTTCATTAACTACTTATTCTTCAATTTATTTCCCAAAACTTTTGAAAAAGTTATTATTATAGACAATTTATACGAAGTTAAAAATGAACAACTAAAAGTGAACCAAGGAGTAATTTCCCTATAAGGAGTGAAGGCCATAAATGAAGCCTACTATTTAATTCAATTTGGATAACAATAAGTTCGTTTAATAATTCCCTGCCGAATCAGCAGCACATGATAAGCCTTTTTGTTTCTATGGTTCCACATTTATTTTAAAAATCTGTCTATGTTTGTTTACCACGAAAAATTCGAGTAATAATTAAATTAGATTTGTGCTTTAAAAGATACGTGATCTATTCTAATACTACTGAATGAACAAGTAATATTAAGTATATGTGAGAAGAATTGATGAACTAAGTCAGTGTTGCTAGAACAATAGGGACCTCGAGCTCGGTATTCTCGGGGACCTCGAGGTGGGTTAAGGATAATAAAGCAAGAACAATAAAGTAAGAGCTATACAGCTGAAGAATAATTCTGGAGCACAGTAAACGAGAAAAGTAAGGTAGTATATTCCCATTTTCCGTGCTAAGATAATCCTAACAAATAATTGGGGTCCCCTTTATATAGGAGGGGAAAACCCTAATATGGTACATTTCTATTTATGGTAAATGATCCTATTGGTACAACTGCATAACAACCCAGTACGGATTTGTACTAATTCGTACAAATCTTCTCCCACAATTTACACCCTGGTCTAAGTGCCTTTGAGAAATTCCCGCTCTTTCTTGAGTATCATCGAAACGGTATTATCTCGAGGTAGACCGTGCCAGGCCTTCAATTCGTTCCCTCGAGGTATGCACTTTCCAGCCAGCCTCGACCCCCACTTCGAGTTGTCCGTACTCGATCCCGAGGTAGCAGTTAGATCCTCGAAATTGGGTTCCCCGATTTCGACCATATACAGATAGTCCCCGCGTTTCTTAGAATGAAAAGATAAGAAACGATTTGATTCTCGACCCTGCTATGCCCCGACCATGATGTCAGTCTCGTGAGGTCCGTGGTTGATGTGACTGAAAGGTCGTGCAAAGTCCACGCCTGCACAGTTTTCGAAAAGTCAATAATTAAAAGGCGACTATTGGCCAGCCGTTTAGCTTTCCCAACACGCACAAATGGCCTCTATAAATACTACAACTCATTTCGTTGCAAATTTTACTCTCCACAGTATACCCAAACCTGTTATTTTTCCATTCTCTCTTCCTTTATCCTTCTCTTGTTTCCACTTTACCATCGACTTTCTCATTTTCTTCAGAATTCATAACAACAATGGCAAAAACTTCTAAGACAGTTCCACAGAAAGAGAAGGTCTCTTCGTCTTCACGCCCATCTAAGAGTAAAAAGGCAATACCTCCTCGTATTGAGGAATGTAATCCCACGCCTTGTAATATGTCTTCCGATTTTAAAATCGATAGACCTGCTTCGGTCCCGGGATGGTATGAGCCCATGTCTCGGTATATTAGCTTAATAACCGAACTCAAATAGGTGAAGGTGGATTGCCGTTGGGATGACACGGTGAATGTGGAGATCCCTTAACGCGAAGAGGATATTACCACTTACAAAGCAGGGTATCTTAGTGTGTATACCTATCCATTCACCTTAGGTCCTGTAGAACCTTCTCTACCTTTCCTAGACCCAGTGATTCTCGACTTCTGTCGACAATACCAAGTGACGCTTGGCCAAATCTACCCTTCCTTTTGGAAAATTGTTCACTTGATTAGGTTTTTCTCGAGAAAGGTCGAGGGGATGTCTTTTACCCTCGACCATCTGATCAGGCTATACATCCCTCGTCTCTATTGAGGTGGCCTGATAAAGTTGCAACGTCGATCCAAGAAGTCTTTCTTCTTCAGTATCGACGAAGATAAAGATCAAGGGTGGATGAGTCGCTCCGTTCGAGTCATGACCTCCGACCCGATTCCCGCTGAAAAGATGCCGTTCCCCGAGGAATGGAATATGAAGCGTAAGTACAGACTTATCAAGTTTATTTCATTATTTAGACGTTTCCGTTTTCCTTTGAACTAAATCCTTTTTGATGATACAACCGTCGATTGGTATCCAAGTGCAGTTGCGGACCTCCTGGGCTGGGTTCGGAAACTGGATTCCACTTCCTCATACGCCGAGCGTGCCTGGCGCAATTTGACCAAAGGTGGATGGGAGGCCAAAAACCACGGTGAGTTCTCATTATTTGCATATCTAAGTCCCTTAGTGAAGTACTCCTTAGAAAAATACTTAGCTTTGCGTTTGTGCAGGACTCAGAGATGCTGTTTCAATGAGGCCGCCCCCACCCGGTGAGGAAGAATCCCCAAAGCCCTCCAAAGACAAGAAAAGGAAGAAGGGATCGCCGGCAAACTCCCCGAAGCCAAAGAAAACCAAAGTTCAAAAATTTAAGGCCGATACCGTTGCTTTAACTCCGGAAACTGTCAAACGTCTTCGTGCTGAGGACGAAGAGAGAGATGATGCTGAGTGTGATGTTGATAACCGCCCGTTAGTGATTAAGGGAAGAGGAAGCATTGGTGCTTCAAAGGCTACTGAACCGAAGGTTGTCGATGCGGTTCAATCTCACGCTGAAGGGGTCACCGAGGGGAGTTCAGGCAAAGTCCCCAAGACAACTAGTGACAAGAATGAGCCTTGTCCCGAAGGGCACTTGGTCGATGAGCTCGCAGAAACCAACCCCGAGGCTCCTCGAAGGAGGGAGAAGGCCCCGATTGAGCCACTTGGGGTAATTGATGTGGACGACTCTCCACCAGGCTCGTCGTTCTCTGCGGGGAAAATACAGTATGCCCAAGATATGAAGACTCCTGACGTGGGAACATCCCACGGGGAGAATGACATCTTCAGAGAATTCCTTGTCGAGATCGAGGAGGGGCCCGACCTTAATGCCTCGTTTATCTTTGAAGAGACTGAGAAGCTTACTTTGCCTTAACAACTATGTTTAGAGTTTGATTTTTGCCTTTCTGACTCCCTTTATTTGTGATAAGGCTGTGATGCCCTATGACCAAGCTTTTTCCAAGTCTTGGGCTGAGCTTGCCCGTTGTGAAGATGAGCTCAGGAAGCTCATGTCAGATACAGACGAACTGAAGGCTCTCTAGGGGGAACTCAACGATCTTCGAGCCCGTTCAGAGAAGGCTTCCCACGAGTGGGCCGAGTTTTTTGAACAAGTAATATAGCCTTTGTGGGCTTATTTCGTGTTTACTTATTTTTGTGTCTAATGCTTCAATTCAATTTTTTCAGCTTCAGTAGAAGGCCGACCTGGTGGAGCAACTTCGAGAGGAGCTTAATACCAAAGAGGCTGAAACCCTTGGGGTGGAAGCAACGTATGGATCGTCTGGCCTCCGAGAAGGACACTCTTCAGGAAAAACTGACCTCGGTTGAGCATCACCTTCAGAGTGCAAAAGATGAGAGTCGTAAGTTTAAGGAGCTTCACACTGAGACGACCGTTGAATTATCTAAGGTTATGTTCGAAGCCGATGCATACGTGTCCTCATATCGAACCGATGTTGCTGCTGATAATGCTCGCGCTAAGGAGATATCTGCTGTAGTCGAGCTTAAGCAAACATGTGCCACCAATCATGCTCGGCTGGAATCTCGAAGGCAAACTCTCGTGGAGTTGCATGCTAAAGGCTTTGATCTTTCTGCCGAAATCGAGAAGGTAAAAGCTTTGGAAGAAGAGGCCCCTGAAGACCAGGCTACCGGAGATGTGGCTCATGTGGGTACTGCCTCCGAGTAAGTGAACCCGAAAGTAGATTAGGTTCTTTTGTCTTCTTTTGTGTAAGGGCCCTATGAAGGGGGTTTTGTAAATGTACTTCTGAATCATCTTTTGAATATAAATAACTTTTTTGCTTCATCTTTGTTTCGTGTTAAATTCTGTTTTGTCTCCATTTGTGAAATGAAATTTTGTGTTGTAGGCGATCAATCTGATTATTGGACTTAGAATATAATACCCTTAGGTTTTGTATTTGATCGACGATCGATAATAGGTTACCTTGTAAGGTTCGATCTTCGAGCTGAGCTTTTAGATTGGTTCGGCCCTAACTCGGGGTGAAGGGACTTTTGAGTACGAGCTAGGTAAGGCCTCGAGCACAGTGTGGTTTGGCCTTTAAGCTCTTTAAATATTGGCCCTTAAGCTTTTAAATATCGGCCCTTAGACTCTTTAGGTTGGCCCTTAGGCTATTTTAGGTTGGACCTTAGGCTCTTTTAGGTTGTCCCTTAGGTTCTTTTAAGTTGGGCCAATTCGGCCTCTGAAATGGGGCTATGATTTTTCCCTCTTTTTTGCTAAAGACTTACTAAATATTTTGGTGTGTCGTAGCATGTGTTTTTTGTACTTGTTGGATTTTTTGAAGGTTCGATTGATCGTAACCTTGTTGTGCAACGATAATTGAATACCTCTTGAGGTTCTTCCGAGGGCTGATATTATCGAAGCCTCTGAATTATTCGAGGGCTAGTTTTTATTGAAGCCCTTTTGCTTTTACCGAGGTAGCCTGATTTAACCGGTTTTTCAAAGTGTTTGAAGGCCTTTAGTTTTATGGTGGAAATAGGACGTCTACGAGCCACATGATTTTGGCCGTAGCCTTTTTATACGACCGTTGTCTTTTCTATGGCCGTAGCCTTTTGTATGGCCGTAGCCTTTAGTCACCGAGTATGATGGCCTTGGCCTTTATATTGAGGGGATGCCTCTTTGAGGTCTTATGAGTTCGAGTACGCCGCTTTGAGGTCTTATGAGTTCGATTATGCCTCTTTGAGGTCTTATAAGTTCGAATTTTTGATGACTCGATGTGTTGACTGTCCTTAACAGTCCCTGAGTGATCGGGGTGCGTTTGCTTTCTGGCCCTTGGGCCGTTTCTTGTAGAATTATAAGCATGAAAGCCTCGTATAATAGTAGACTTCTTTTGAGGCACAAAGTGTTTTGATATATAATAAGAGTGCTTTTTCGTATAATTGATACATGCGTACATGTTTTATCATTGGGGCTCGAATACTCAACATGGACACGATTCATTTGACTATTGGGCCCATTACATCGTTTTCCTATCGAGGCCCTCTCGACATGAATTGTTTTCTTCGAAAATGCAACCTCCGAGGGTGATTCCCCCTGGTAATTCGAGGTTGATTGAAAAAAAACCTTGAATACTTGTTGAATTTTCCTTAGGTAGCATATAAGTGTTGCCTCATTAGAAACCTCAGAGGTAAAACCCATTTGGGATAAAACCCAATCTAAGGAAAAAAGAGTGCAACGCTTGCTTTAAAACCCAAGGTCTTCGAGCTGGAGGGTGTCTCGATGTTTCCAATCGAACACCTGCAAGGAGTTAGTTTTAAATACGAATGAAAAAGGGGAGAAGGTCATACCTCAGCAATAATAGCGTTTGAGTAATGATATATTCCAATTGTTTGATAGTTGCTCTCTTTCCATTGTGGTACGTTTGTAGGATCCTTTCCCCAAGACTCCGAGGACACGGTACAGTCCTTCCCAATTGGGCCCTAGTTTCCCTTCGTTTGGTTCTCGACTATTGAGGGTGACTTTCCCTAGAACTAAGTCCCCGACTCCGAAATAGCGAAGGTTCGTACTTCTATTGTAATACCTCTCGATCCTTTGCTTTTGCGCGGCAATTCGAACTAGTGCAACTTCACGTTTTTCATCTAGTAATTTGAGGCTAGTGTTCATAGCCTCGTGGTTTGAATCCTTGGTGATATGCTGAAACCTGACGCTAGGTTCCCCGACTTCAACCAGAATCAACGCTTCGGACCCATATACCAAAGAAAATGGGGTTTCCCCCGTGCTCTACTTTGACGTCGTTTGATATGCCCATAGCACCTCGGGAAATACTTCTTTTCATTTTCCCTTTGCATCATCCAACGTTTTCTTCAAGTTTTGAATGATGGTTTTGTTTGGACTCGCCCTAGCCATTTGCGCTTGGGTGATAGGGTGTTGATAGAATCCTTTTGATTTTATGGTCCTCGAGGGATTTCGTCACTTTGCTGCTGATGAACTACTTCCCATTGTCGCATACTATCTCGGCGGGTATCCCGAACCGGCATACAAGGTGGTCCCATATGAAGTCAATGACCTCTTTTTCTCTGATTTTTTCGAAGGCCTGCACTTTTACCCATTTTGAAAATTAGTCAGTCATAAACAAGATAAATTTAGCTTTTTCTGGCACCGTCGGTAGGGGACTGGCGATGTCCATCCCCCATTTCATGAATGGCCACAAGGATAGGACCGAATGGAGTTGTTCACCAGGCTGATGGATCATCGGTGCAAACCTTTGGCATTTATCACACCCTCGAATGAACTCCTTGGTATCTTTTCCATGCTATCCCAGTAATACCCCGCTCTAATCACCTTGCGAACCAAAGAGTCGGCACCAGAATGGTTCCCGTAAGTGCCTTCGTGGATTTCTCGTAGTACATAATCGGTGTTCCCTGGTCCCAAGCACACTGCCAGTGGTCCGTCAAATGTCCTTCTATATAATGTTCCATTTTCGTCAAGTGAAAATCGGGCTGCTTTGGCTCGAAGAACTCTTGAATCTTTTGGGTCCGAGGGGAGCTTCGCATGTTTTAAGTATTCGACGTACTTGTTCCACCAATCCCTCTCCAAACTTGTTGAATTAATTATGCATGTCCTTCTTAGACCACCGACCTCGACAATTGGACGACAGTCCCCAGGACAATATCATCTTCTTCAATCGATGACCCTAGATTTGCAAGTGTGTCGGCCTCGCTATTCTGTTCTCGGGGTACATGGACTAGGGTCCATTCCTTAAAGAGATGCAATGTTTCTTGAAGTTTTTCTAAGTACCTTTGCATTCTATCTTCTCGAACCTCGAAGCTCCCGTTTACTTGGTTTACTACCAAAAGAGAGTCACACTTGGCCTCAATGACCTCTGCTCCCAGGCCGTTGGCTAGTTCGAGACCTGCAATCATGGCCTCATACTCGGCCTCATTGTTAGTCAATTTAAAAATTTTGATAGATAGCCTAATGGTACTGCCCGTAGGCGATTTTAAAATAATGTCGAGCCCGGATCCTTTAACATTCGAGGCACCGTCCGTGAAGAGAGTCCATACCCCCGATGATGTACCCGTCTTTAGCAAGAGTTCCTTTTCTACTTCGGGTAAGAGGGCATGCGTAAAATCGGCCACGAAGTATGCCAAAATTTGAGACTTGATAGCCGTTGAGGGTTGATATTCGATATCATACCATCCGAGTTCGATGGCCCATTTGGCCAATCGGCCCGATAATTCGGGCTTATGCAAGATATTTCGAAGTGTATATATAGTCAATACACATATGAGATGTCATTGAAAATATGGCTTTAACTTCCTAGATGCGCTTATTAATGCAAGAGCTAAATTTTCTAAATGCGAATACCTAGTTTCAGCATCTACTAGGGTCCGACTTACATAATAAACAGGAAATTGCATACCTTGTTCTTATCGAACCAACAAACCACTTACCGCTACGCTAAATACAAGTAGAGTTTTTATCCTCTTTCGGCATATGAAGCAAGGGTGGGCTCGAGAGATACCGTTTTAATTCTTCTAAGGCATGTTGACATTCCGGAGTCCATGTGAAGTTGTTCTTCTTCTTAAGTAGGGAAAAGAAATGATGACTTTGATCTGATGACCTCGAGATAAATCGGCCTAGGGAAGCTCTCTGTCTGGTTAGCCGCTATACGACTTTCACATTGTTTATGATGGTGATTTCCTCGATGGCTTTGATTTTATCGGGGTTGATCTCAATCCCCTTGTTCGACACCATGAAACCTAAGAACTTGCCCCGAGCCGACTCCAAAGGCATATTTCTCGGGGTTGAGTTTCATGTTGTACTTTCGTAAGATATCGAACGTCGCCTGCAAATGAGTCAAATGGTCCTCTGCGCGCAGGGACTTAACAAGTATGTCATCAATGTAAACTTCCATAGATTTTCCTATTTGATTTTCGAACATTTTATTAACTACGCGTTTATACGTAGCTCCTACATTTTTTAGCCCGAAGGGAATTACATTAGACCAATATGTTCCATACTTCGTGATAAACGAAGTCTTTTCCTGGTCCTCCAGGTTCATTCAAATTTGATTGTACCTGGAGTAGGCATCGAGAAAGGTAAGGATCTCGTGGCCGGCCGTAGCATCGATCAAAAGATCGATGTTGGGCAGTGGGAAAGAATCTTTTGGGGCATGCTTTGTTCAAATCTTTGTAGTCTACACACATTCTAAGTTTGTTTCCCTTTTTAGAGACTACCACTATGTTAGCTAGCCACTGGGGATGTTTTACTTCCTTAATGGATCCTATCTTGAGAAGTTTTGTTACCTCGTCGTTGATGAATGTGTGCTTTACCTTGGACTGAGGCCTCCTTTTTTGCTTCACCGGTTTACATCTGGGATCGACGGTTAGTCGATGGGTGGTTATTTCCGGTGGAATCCCTGTCATATCTAAGTGGTACCAAGAAAAGATATCAATGTTATCGATAAGGAACTGAATGAGTTTCTTTCTGAGTTCGGGAGTTAATCCCGTAACTAGGTATACCTTTCGTTCCGACAGGTACTTGATCAATATCACCTGCTCAAGTTCCTCGACCGTGGACTTCGTTGCATCTGACTCCTCGGGAGCGATGAAGGCTCAAGTGGTAAGGAAATCTTCTTCTTCGTCCTCGACCACCTGATCCTCGATCACCTGTTCCCCGGGCTTAGCCGAGGACATGGGTTGTGATTTCTATTTGGCTACCTGTTTGTCCTTGACGCTCGACTTTTTCGATGAGGATGGCGTCGATATTGGTGCCAAGTAATGGACTACAAACATCTCCTTAGCTGCATGCTGCTCTCAATATGATGTTTTCACGCCATCTTTTGTTGGGAACTTCATCATTTGATGAAGGGTCGATGGCACTTCCCTCATGCTGTGTATCGACTATTACACCTAAGGCTGTAAAGTGGGCCGGTCCGGGCCGGGCCCCACCCAGACCCGCGAGCCCATATGGGTAGTCAGCCTAAACGGGCCGGCCCGTTTAAGACAGGGCCCAGGTAGTTCCTTAAGCCCATGTGGGCCGGTACTATTCTTTGAGCCCGCGAACCCGGGACTATTTGGGCCCGGGACCGGCTTCCTAAGTGGGCCGGTTCAACCGGCCTAAACGGGCCAACCAGGCCCAACGACTATTTTTTTTAAAAACAAAATTTTCTGAAAAAAGGCTAACGGTTGGATATCTAAAATATAGCGGTTGGCCTACTAAATTAGCCATTTGGCACTTTGAAAAATAGCCATTTTACCCCCCAAAATTTGTTTTAACCCCAAACTTTTTATAATTATACTTTTTCCCTATTCTCAACTGTAAATACCCCTCATTCTTTCATTTTTCTCACAAAATCATCAATCTCTCTCAATCTCTCTCTAATTTTCTTCTATAATTGCTTACTTTATTATTGCAATTTGTAAAAAATTGTCAAGTTGGTGAATTGAAGTATTCAAGTCTTCAACGATATATAATTTTCAAGAAGTTGTTCGTCAATTCGGTAAATTCGTTCCAACTCTTAAGTTTTAATACTATAGTTTTGTTTGTTTTAGTTTGAATAATTATAATTAATATGGCCTATTCTTTGAAAAATATGTTTGGTAAAAGTAAAGGAAAAATCCAAAATTGGTGAATCTAGTGGCCAAGCTATTACTCCTCCCCCGGCTCCCCGACCCAAACCTGTTACCCATCCTACACCTGCTATTCTTTATAGCGATAACACATTATTTCAATTTACCGATAGTCAATTTTACCATGTGTTGATACCCAAATTTTCCTCAAATTATTTTCAAACTTGCATATATATCTTCAAAATTACTTTTCATAATAATTGGTATTTTCCCATAATTTTTCATATTTTTATCAATTTATTTTCCTATTTATTTAGTATTTTATATTCAATAATTATTCATGAATTGTATTATAAATAATTTCAAAATTTTTCCCAGCTCAATATATCATTTTTAATCCTATTAGGATTTAATTATTTTACAAATTAACCAATTTGGCATTATTTAGGTATAATTAAACAAATTTTGCAATTATAGCCTTATTGTACAGTTATGCTATTTTAATTCAATAATTAGTCATTTTTATATTTTAATATTAGCTAATTACCTTAATTTTCATCTATGTAGCTTTAATTCAATTTTTATATAATTATTAGCTATTTTTATTAATTATTTATTTGGTTTTGATGGGTATTTAACAATTAGCCATTTTTATTCAAAACATAGCCTAATTAAACCCAACCACATGATTTAATTAACTCAATTAACCCCAGCCCAAACCAAATTCATACCCGGCCCAACCCCATGACTAATCTGAGTCGTTGATCAATCTAAATCAACAACCCAGATTAGTGTTACCATAATTAAACCTAGACTAACCCCCCCGACCCTCATTTCACTCGGTCTCTCTTCTCTCTACTCCCTCTCTCTATCTCTCTAGCTCTCTAGAGACTTCTGGTCTCTTCTCCGGCTCCGATGAGCCCCTTCATCTTCTCCGGCTACCTCTCCACCGGAGGCCATAGAATCCTCACCACCCTCCTGCCTCCTATGGTTCCTTTACGACCGGTGTTGCTATTACTAAGGTCTTCAAGAGACCTGGGTTCACTCTCCTACCCCCTTGGGCCCGTACTCACCATTCTCCGGCCACTTCCGGCCATCCGAGTAAGATCTATGACTTTTGGGGTTTAGAGTAGTAATGTTGTGAGGTTTTCTTATCTTTTTGGGTTCTCTTTGAAACCCTAACTCTTAAAACTCTCCGATTATTTTAGATCTATGATAGATCTGTGCATATTTTAAGCTACCTCGTTGTTTTCTCAAAGAGTTTAAGATGTTCTCTAAAATGACTCTTCGTTTTCAAAACTAGGGTTTCATGACCCCTTTCTGAAACGATTTTCCTATAATTGTTTTAGTGTCATTCTGTGATTCCTACTGTGTTTTAGCGATTTATTTAGGTTTATCGCTCTTGTCTAAGTTGTTATGTTGAAACCCCTAATTTCTAGTCCTAAACTCTAAGTCCCGGATTTTGTTTGTAATAATATTGTTTGCATATGTGTCTGCGTTTCATGAGCTTTGTGATTCACTGAGGTTTTACCCTATGTTATTCATCTATGTCTTTGATTTCTCATGCTTTCCCATTTATCTTACTGTCTACCCTATAAGTTCATGTGAATCCCTAATCTCATATGCTTTCACCACTAGGGTTTCAGACTTCTTGTCTGTTATTTATTCAATTCATACTAATTTCCTTTAATTGATGTCATTCATGTTCGAATCCATGATTCTCTGTAGTTTCAACTTGTTAGAATCCCTGATTCCTTGTGCTTTGAAACCTTACTGATTCCCCATGGGATATTCTTACTAATTCTCGACCTTACTCTACTTCTTACCTTGTTACACGATTAATTTGCTGTTAATTGATTCCCATTCCCTTAATTAGAATCTGTGAACCTAGCCTCTATTGTATGCTCGTGTTGGGTTGAAATTGTTTCCTTATATGTTATATGCATGTCACATAGGTGAACTTTCCTTATTTGCTATTTTCCTATTAACCGTTTGAACTTAACCCCTTCAATTAAGGGGTACTTATGTTGATTTTGCACTATTCTGAATATTCCTCTAAGCTACATATGGTACCGTTCCATATTTGCTGTCTGTTTAATACCGTTTGAACTTAATTCCTCCAATTAAGGGACACCTATACTGATTGTGTACTGATTGATACTCAGTCCCTTAATTACTAGTTAATTTTGATTTCCTACCTTATTCACTACTCGTTTTCAAAAACTATAAAGACACTGCTCTTTTCATTAACACAGACACGAATAAATACCTTGTTCTACTCTCTTTACTCACACACACATTCTATTGCTCCTTTTGATTGCTTGCTATTACTGGTCGGCTGGAAGCCAAGACTAGTTATTCTACTTGCTTAGTTCTTACTCGGTATTTGTTGACTCCAACTGGTATGTTTCCAATTTATATTTAATGTCTCCAAAACAACATGTTTCTCTGGGTACTACAATTCGTCTTGTTTCTAATCTTCTTTTATTTTTGGCTTTGTTGTCCTACTTGCAACTAGTTTGTATACTTGTGGTCTTACCATTTCCCCTTTAGCCTCAGCATGTGTACTCCCTCTTGTGTGTTTCAATGTCATCCTGTTTATGTTTTATGTGATCCCTCGTGTACTACAATTGCATTGTGTATTACTTAGCCTCCATGTAATCTTGAACACATGCCATACTCTGAACTGTTTTCTTAAACCTATGTGTAATCATGTACTGCCCTCTCCCAGTACTCCCTCGAATCTGATTATGTTTAGATCTTGGCATGAATTCTTGGTGACAAACTACATTTGTGACTGTTCAGACTCTATACTAGTATGTGACACTGTAATGCTAACCTGTTTCTATGTGTCCCCAATTCCCAGTGTCCCTGAGTGAAATATATGTTTGAATATGTTGGACCTGTTCAAGTTGTTTGCTGCTTTTCCAAAGATGTCTACCTTATACTAAGGATGTTTTATTACTGATCATTACTTTTTTTTTTTTAGAAAACTTCTTCACTTACTGTTATAATCCAGTACTGTTTTTTTCCAAAACCTTTTAAAACTTATCTCCTACACTTCACTTTATTCCTGTAAGTTTTGCCTCCTCAGTGTGAGCACTGCACTGGGACCCCTGAGCTCCCTCCGCACTCTGACACACTGAGGCTGGTACTTCCGCACTGCACATGTTCATTTCCTGATTCTCAAGTCTGGGTGCGAGCATTGCCCAGACCCCTTGAGGTCCTTAGGGAACTTTGACACACCCGAATTATGAAAGGCTATGAAATACCATATGGCAATGAGGTTGGAGGATTTGGGCCTAATTAAAGGCTCCCTATAGAATAATTTCTTATTTTCTTTTTGGTTATGTAATTCATAATCCTTGGTCTATAATAATCTGTAAACAACTAATGAGATGGATAGTGAAAAGGGAGGGGGTACCTATGCATGCTTTAGCTATTAAAGGGTAAAAACCATGCTATTAGGCTTTTATTCCCTATCTGTGGAGGACATATCATGTTTAGGCCCATATGTTTAAATTCATGCATTAGAAACCATGCTGTTAGCTTTTATTTCCTATCTGTGCCGTAGATATCATGTTCAGGCCCATATGTTCAAATTAATGCTCTAGAAATCATGTTTCTTAGGTCTCATACCTACTATTTCAGCATGTTCCCTCTTACTTAGAAAACTCCTGCTAATAAATGGTATTCTCTACTATCATATTCTCAGCTGCCATGTACGTCTAGAGATCCTGTTTTAGGATAAACAATTAACGAACGAGCTATTTGGCATTTCCTGAAAATGTGTTTAAACATTGCAATGTTGACACTTAGAAATCCTGTTTTAGGATTAAATAACAATAATAAGCAAAGTCGTCTCCAAAATCTCTCTGAAAGCATGTTTAAATGATGTACACTCACGCATTTAGAGACCATGCCTAGGTTTTTCATACACATCAATCTGCATATGTATTTTTGCCTGTACATTAGATATCATGTTATAAGGTCATATTTGCTCAACTACGCCTAGTCTAATCACTGATGCATATAAAAGGTGTAAACAATCTCACTCAGTTCTCTCTAAAACAACTGGTAATACGTATGTTTTCTTAACAACCTAGAACAACATGTTTAGGTAACAATCTGCAACAATTTCTCTAATAATTTTGATACACTGTCCCACGCCTAGGCAAGCCTTAGGTGACAAAATTCTAAAAATGGAAAGCTGCCTCTTTTTGTATGTGCTGCCTAATGCAAACAGGTTCTTTTAATCAGTAGGCAAACTGATTAGAGATTTCCAGTAATAACAGAACTGCCTGTTCATCCCCTGAATTCACTTAGACAACATGTCTTAGGATCTAAATTAATACTGCCCTTATATGTGTTTGAGTCGTGCTAATTATGTGCATAATCCGTGGAAGTAAACTTGAGCCTCTTATATGCTCCTATGTGTTTCCCATGTACTGCAGTCCTATATGTTCTTTACTTGTCGCTTTAGAATTTTACCTTTAAACCTGAGGGTCAGCCTAGTACCTCCCTTTAGGATAACCTCCTCCGAGATTGATAGGATTGGATGGGTAATAGCACACAATAGAGTTTGTGACCAACACGCGCTTTAAACACTTTCACGGGGTGGGAAAGGGTAGAATATGGATATGATGACCGATGAGCTAATACCACGTGTAGCCCCTCTCTGAGGAGTGTCATACCGGGTATTGCATGGATGTGAACCATATTATTTCAAACCTAGGATATTCCTTCCTTTAAATGTTAGATTATAACTCTTTTTTTTAACCATTTTCCAAACACTTGCTTGCTTAATATTTAAAATCCCCTCTTATTTGAGCCCTTACTTGTTATTTGTTAAACTGTACAAATTCACAAAACCATTTGTCCGAGAACCACACTCGTGGATCCTGAGGGGTGCCTAACACCTTCCCCTTAGGATAATTTCAAGCCCTTACCCTTTATCTGGTTAGCAACGTAGTTGTAAATGAACCCCCTAGGTGCCCTAAATGCAAACCCTCTTCCCGAAAGGAAAGAGTTGCCTTGACACAAATGTCCTAAACCCGATCTCCGCGAGGAAAGAGGGGGGGCGCGACAGCATGGCGACTCTGCTGGGGATTATAGGCTTTTACCATTGCAAATTGTTTCGCGAATTTGTACCTTTATTCGTTTAAATACTTGCACCCTTTCCCCTTCCCTTCTACGTGCGATTACTTGTTTATTTCTTTCAAGTGTTTACTTTTCCCCAAAAAAGAAACTGACATGTTTCTTTGTTTTCCTTTGTAACTTCTTTAAATCGTAATTGTTGTATTTACCGGTTTCCTTAACGTGCAAATACATGACAACTTGTTAATGCTTATTATTGCATAATCATGCTCAACATTCATACTCCACTCGTGCCAAACAATATACTATAGCAACGCTTGATGAGTGGTTGCGCTCTTCCTATATTATTACCCCTTAAATTTGGAAAGGCTTATTTGCGGTAAAAGTAGTTGATCAGCGGTGCAGTCGACGATTCTGTGCCTTCCCCCTTGAGTTGTCCGCTCAAGGGTACCAGTCTAAAACCCCATAGAAACCTTACTCTATTTTATTGTTGCATGCATCATGGTCAAACCTAGTCAAGCTAAAGTGTCGTCTGCACGATAGCTTTTAAGACAACCTTATCCAAGGGTCCATCGGGTTTCTCTAAACCCAAACGGTCATCATCATGTTCTGTGCATTCAATTGGAGAACTAAATGCTTCATGCTAATTGTTGATATTAAATAGTCGAGTCCGGTGGGGGTGAGGGCCTAACCTTATTTGCCTTGCAAAAATTTGAGGCACGAAGTCCCTAGATTCGGCATGGTCTCCAATATCCACCCAAGACTGTTGAGTTGGTGGGAAGATCTACACTCTAGTGACAAAGCTCTCGTCAAAAAATATCTGGGTAACCTACCGTCCCTCCTGGACATCCAGCCTAATAACATGAGCTGAGGGGACCGAAGTCGGATATCTAGCCAGAACATACCTATTGCTGGGACTTCGCGAGCTGGGAAAGGTGCTAGAGGCAAGCAGGAATGTCGAATCTGGGGAAGGTCCTTCTGGGAAAAAATAGATAGGAATGTCTTTACTTTCTCTGTCAATGTAATAAGGCCAATGGCCATTAGTGACTTTTATTTTTCGTTTATTTAGTGTCGTTTTGGGATTCGTCTATTTTTCTCATCAATAAAATGAGGCATTTAGCATCTTAAGTTCTCCAAATCAACTTGTCGCTAGGCCTACCTCGGGCACAAAGAGCTCCCCAAATTAGGACACACTTTACATTCCTGCATTATGTGTTTTGCAATATTTTTTCATAATCCTCACTAACTCGGCTACCCTTTGTTTTTGTTTTCTTTTCTTTTATTATTCCCCTCCCAAAGTTTAGTTCGTGCATTCTGGCATCATCAGCCTATCGCACAAGATCCAAGGGCCCTCCACCTACTCCTCCTAGAGGCAGAAACAAAGGCAAGAGTAAGATGGAAGAAACCAGCGGTACCGGGAAGGAGAATATGATTGAACGGGTAGAGGCCACTGATGGCCGAGGTATTCAGCACCTGAATGAGAACATGTACCTAGTGGAATAGAAATTGCTGAAATTTCAAGAAGAACTTGATCAGGTCCGAAATCTGGCCAACCTATCATTTTCCCTTAACGTCCCAGACGTTAACTTCCCACACGCTCAAAACCCCACACCTCCACAAAATGTCCCGAGATGACAAAATCATCCCGCACCTCACCATCACGCCACTACACCAAAGAACCGAGCTCTCCCAACACAATGCAATACTTGCCACACTTCAAGCAACACTCCATTACTTGTCCCAGAACCTCAGAACCCCACAAAAGACCATTTCCATGCCTACAACAACCCGATTTATGTGGAGACTGTGACCCTCTCCACTCTGCCTATCTCACACACATCTGAGTCTGATGAAAAGGACCAGCTTATCAAGAACTTGGCCGAGGAGCTTAGGAAACTGACCAACCGAGTTCAGGGTGTTGAAGAAAACAAGGGAATTGAAGGGTTGAATTATGAAGACCTCTGTATACAACCTGATGTCGAACTGCCCGAGGGGTACAAATCTTCAAAGTTCGAAATGTTTGACGGTACTGGTGATCTGAAGATCCATGTGAGGACCTATTGTGACAAGCTGGTTGGCGTAGGGAAAGATGAAAGGATCCACGTGAAGCTGTTCATGAGAAGTTTGATGGGAGATGCACTATCTTGGTACATCAGCCAAGACCCCTAGAAATGGTCAAACTGGGTAGGTATGGCAACTGACTTTATGGACAGGTTTATATTCAACACACAGAACGCACCAGATGTGTTCTACATTCAGAATTTAAAGAAGAAGCCTATGGAAACATTTTCGCGAGTATGCTACTCGCTGGAGGTCTGAAGCAGCTAAAGTCAGACCTGCTCTAGAGGAAGAGTAGATGAACAAGTTCTTTGTCCGGGCTCAGGACCCGCAATATTATGAACGGTTGATGATGGTTGAGAGACACAAGTTCTTCGACATTATTAAATTATGGGAATGGATTGAAGAAGGTATTAAGAGCGGTATGATCACAAATTTTGAAGCCTTGCAAGACACAAACAAGGCTTTACAGTCCGGTGGTGTGTCTAAGAAATGGGACGTGGGAGCTGTAATGGTTGCACAGAGAGCCAAATCCCACTCAAATACCAAGTCTATCCAACACTTCCGCTCACATACCAGCCAACCCCAAATTTCCAAGCACCCTCACCTTCTTACCAAGCTCCAACACCTACCTACCAATCTCCGCCGCCCACATAACAACCTACTTAACCCAGATACTCACAACCCGCTCCTGTTTACCACACTTATAACTCCCAACCATCTCATTACCAATCACCCCTTACCCGTCAAAAAATCCCTAGACCTCAGCCTAATTTTGATCGCAAACCTCCAAAATAGTACACCGCCATAGCTGAACCCATTGACCAGCTGTATGAGAAACTCAAAGCTGCCTGTTACGTTACCCCTACCCCTGCTGCTACCCTTGAGAACCTTTCTCAGTGGGTTAACCCGAACAAAGCCTGTGCATACCATTCCAACATGAAAGGGCACACCATCGATGAACGCCGCTCTTTGAAACACAAGATACAGTCCCTGATTGATGACAAAATCATTGTGGCAAAGGAGCCCGCTCTGAACATCCGCAACAACCCTTTGCCAGACCATAAGGGTGGAGGTATCCATATGATTGAAATAGAAGATGATTGGGACCCCGAGGGATCAATCGGGTTGACGCAGAAGGCGATGATCCAAAGAAACCAGCAGTCACTCTTAACCCGATCATAGTCCAGATTCAACCATCTGGGGATGCTGAGGTAAATATGTCCATACCTCTTGAGTTTTAAACAGCGCCACCCGCAAAGACACCAGTACCAATTGAAGTTGAGTTCGTATCTCCGGCAAATGCACCCGCACCATTTGAGGTTGCAGTCTTTCCACCCAAGGCACATGTTCCATTTGAAGTAAGGATATGGACACTAATTCCAGTGGTGATGTCGACCACGCCACCCTTCTATACAAACGCTATCTCATGGGACTATACAATTGAGGCGAGAAGGAAAGGCAAGTTCAAAACTGAGGAAGGTGTCGCAGCACAGGGTATGACGAGAATTGGTAGGGTCTATACCTCTGAGCATCTGGCCGAATAAAGCAAACTGGCTGCCAACCGACCTCCCCTTATTGAGACAGGTCCGGGCGACCTTTGGAGGAAAGTACAGGCTAAGGAGTATTCGGTCATCGATCAGTTGAACAAGACGCCAGCACAAATATCCATCCTCTCTTTGCTGCAGAATTCCGAGACGCACCGAAGTACTCTGTTGAAGGTGTTGAGTGAAGCGTATGTACCAAACAACATCACTAGTGGGGAAATGGCCAATATGGTGGGCCAGGTGTTGGAAAGTCACAAGATCACTTTCCATGAGGACGAGCTGCCTCTTGAAGGATTGGGCCATAACAAAGCATTGCACATCATTGTGCAATGCGAAGATTATTTCATCACCAGAATCTTGATCGATGAAGGATCCAGCCTTAACATTTGCCCGTTGATAACACTCAAGAAATTGGGTGGAGGTCTGCATGAGATAAAGGATGGAGCAATCAATGTGAAAGCTTTCGATGGATCTCAAAGGTCCACCATTGGTGAGATAAGCCTATGCCTGCAGATGGGATCGTCGTGGTTCGAGGTAGATTTCCAAGTGATAGACGTACCGGCATCCTAAAATCTGTTATTGGGACGACCATGGATCCATGTTGCTAGGGCTGTAGCATCAACGCTACATCAGGCAGTGAAGTTCGAGTGGAACCACCAAGAGGTGATTATTCATGGTGACGATAGCAACCCTATTTACAATCGCAAAACTATTCCGGTGATCGGAGGAAGAAGAACGTTGGGTGGAGAAACTTACCACCACATTGAACGGGTCAATGCCATTGACAAGGAAAAATGGTTGGATAGCAAGATCGAGAGTATACTAAACTGGAATGGGTACGATCCTGGCAAAGGGCTCGGCAAGAATCTTCAAGGAATCTCCAAACCTATCAAGATCAAGAACCATGGCACCCACTTTCGGTCTGGGGTATGACTACACTTGGAAAGAGTACAACGACTGGTCGCCACCTTGGCGCGGTCCTTACTACCCACTGGAGCAGCCGATACCGCATCTGGAGCAAACCTTCCAACATGCCGACATTATTTATGGGTCAGACGAAGAGGAAGCACTCGCTACATTGAGGAATTTGTTCTTGGAGGATGATGATATGGATTGCTGTGTTGTTCTCGAGGAGGAGGGGGAGGAAGGACCTTCCATACAATCTGTAAGCAGAGTGACATACCTCAAGAACTGGACCATCAGGACAACCAAAGCCCGACGAGCCTCGGGGTAGCAAGGCTAAAACAATCATTACTTACTGTTCTATTTACCAAAATGATTTTTTCTTTCCGTATTTTTCAATTCCTGCAATAAGATCCTTAATGATCAAAACAGTTATTCAATTTATCAAAGCATTTTATAATTTCTCTTATTTATTGCTACTACTTTCTCTCATTACTTTATCTATACATCATTACTATTACTTATCTTTATGAACCAATGACCGTGACATGCGACGAGACAACGCGACAAACAAACATCAATTCAGATGAAGATGATATACCCAACGAGATTTTCAAAGAAGTTGAAAACTTTGAGAACAGACCTACGTCCAACCTGGACGAGACTGAGGTTATCAACCTGGGAAATTCAGAAAACGTCAAGGAAACACAGATTAACATTCATTTGTCATCGTCAGAAAAGAAAGAATACACAGAGTTTCTGAAGGAATATGAGGACATCTTCGCCTGGTCGTATGATGACATGACTGGTCTAAGTACATCTATTGTGGCTCACAAACTGCCAACCAATCCAATGTGTCCACCGGTAAAGCAAAAGCTCAGAAAATTCAAACCTGATATGAGTTTGAAAATAAAGGAAGAAGTTACCAAGCAGATCAACGCCAATGTTCTTAGGGTAGTCGAGTAACCAACATGGTTAGACAACATTGTACCTGTGCCGAAGAAGGACATGAAGGTCAGAGTCTGTGTCGACTACCGGGATCTCAACCGGGCCAGTCCGAAAGACGACTTCCCCTTGCCAAATATACACATCCTGATTGACAATTTCCCAAGCATGAACTACAAACATTCGTGGATTGCTTTGCTGGTTATCATCAGATTTGGATGGATGAGGAAGATGCTGAGAAAACGGCTTTCATTACGCCGTGGGGAGTATACTGCTACAAGATGATATCATTCGGCCTAAAGAATGCAAGGGCCACCTATATGAGGGATATGAGCACTATCTTTCACGATATGATACACAAGGAGATTGGGATATATGTGGATGATGTTATTATCAAATCCAAGAAAGCCACTGATCACATAGCAGACTTGAGGAAGTTTTTCAATAGGTTGCAGAAATACAATCTGAAGCTGAACCTCGCGAAGTGTGCATTCGGGGTTCCTTCTAGGAAGTTGTTGGGGTTTATTGAAGGAACAAGAAGGATGTGATGAGTTTCTTGGGGAGGCTTAATTACATCAGCCGGTTTATCACACAATCTATAGTTATTTGTGAGCCGATCTTCAAGATGCTGAAGAAGGACGCTGCAACCAAATGGACCGATGAGTGCCAAAAGGCTTTCGACAGAATTAAAGAATACTTGTCAACCCCGCCAGTCTTGGTACCACTTGAGCCAGGTAGACCTCTGTTACTCTACCTTGCCGTATTAGATGGAGCATTCAGCTGCGTTCTGGGGCAGCACGACGAAATAGGAAGGAAGGAACAAGCTATTTACTATCTCAGCAAGAAGTTCACTTCGTATGAGGCTCAGTATTCTCTTCTGGAACGCACCTGCTGTGCTTTGACTTGGGTCGCTCAAAAGCTAAGGCACTATTTCTGTGCCTTCACCACATATCTCATATCAAGGATGGATCCATTGAAGTACATCTTTCAGAAGCCCATGCCCGCTGGCAAGCTGGCCAAGTGGCAAAACCTGCTGAGCGAGTTCGACATTGTTTATGTAACTCAGAAAGCGGTCAAGAGACATGCACTGACAGACCACCTCACTGAGAACCCTGTGGACAGAGAGTACGAACCCCTAAAAATGTATTTCCCCGATGAGGAGGTATCATTCATAGGAGAAGACATTGCAGAATCCTATGACGGTTGAAGGATGTTCTTTGATGGAGCAGAAAACTTCAAAGGAGTCGGTATTGGTGCAGTCTTAATATCGGAAACTGGTCAACATTATCCGGTATCCGCCAAGCTCAGGTTCCCCTGCACCAACAATATGGCATAGTATGAAGCCTGTATCTTAGGGCTCAACATGGCCATTGAAATGAACATCCAGGAGCTGTTAGTGATCAGTGATTCAAACTTACTGATACATAAGGTACAAGGGGAATGGGCAACCAAGAATTCCAAGATACTACAGTATCTACATCACGTACAGGAATTTAGAAAAAGGTTCACGAAGATAGAATTCCGGCACGTCCCCAGAATCCAGAATGAGGTCGCCGATGCGTTGGCTACTCTGTCTTCTATGATTCAACATCCAGACAAAAAATTTCATTGACCCTATTCCGGTAAAGATTCACAATCATCCGGCCTACTGTGCGCATGTTGAAGAAGAAGCGGACGGAAATCCTTGGTTTCATGATATCAAGGAGTATTTAGCAAAAGGAGATTACCCAGAGCTTGAAAAATCCACTTAGAAACGCACACTTCGGAGTTTGTCTAACAACTTCTTTCACAACGGAGAAATCCTGTATAGGAGGACTCCCGATTTGGGAATATTAAGGTGTGTCGACGCAAAGGAAGCATCCAAGCTGCTAGAGGAGATCCATGCTGGGACCTGCGGCCCGCATATGAATGGTTTTGTTTAAGAAAAGAAGTTACTCCGGGCTGGTTACTTTTTGATGACTATGGAAACGGATTGCATCCAGTACGTCTAAAAATGCCACCGCTGTCAGATACATGGAGATATGATAAAGGTACCTCCAAGTGAGCTCAATGGAACAAGTTCACCATGGCCGTTCGCCGTCTGGGGCATGGATGTTATGGGACCAATCGAGCCTGCCTCCTCCAACGGACACAGGTTCATTCTGGTAGCCATTGATTACTTCACTAAATGGGTCGAAGCAGCCTTCCGCGACCGCATTGTCTGTCGTTTCGGAGTTCTAGAGTCAATCATTACCGACAATAGTTCTAATCTCAACAGTGACTTGATGAAAGTCATGTGTGAAACTTTCAAGATCAAGCACAAGAATTCCACAGCATACAGACCGCAAATGAATGGAGTTGTAGAAGCCGCCAACAACAACAAAATCAAGAAGATACTAAGGAACATGATGGAAAAGCACAAACAGTGGCATGAGAAGTTATCATTTGCCCTATTGGGATACCGCACCACAATCCGCACATCAACAGGGACAACTCCCTATATGCTGGTTTATGGTACAGAAGTTGTTATTCCTGCTGAAGTTGAAATTCCATCTCTAAGGATTATGCAAGAAGCTGAGCTCAGCGATGCAGAATGGGTAAAGAACCATTATGAGCAACTAGCCCTCATAGACGGAAAGAGAATGAATGCAGTCTGTCATGGTCAACTTTATTAGAACAGAATGACCAGAGCCTTCAACAAGAAAGTCAAGCCAAGACAGTTCACACCAGGACAACTGGTGTTAAAGAAATCTTCCCACATCAAGACGAGGCCAAAGGGAAATTCTCTCCCAACTGGAAGGGCCGGTACATGGTTCACAGAGTACTGATAGGAGGAGCACTTATGCTTGCAGAAATGGACGGAGAAGTTTGGCCAAAACCAATCAATTCAGATGCGGTCAAACACTACTATGTATAATCTTTATGCTTTCTCAACAATGTAAATTGAACTACGCCTGACCTGATTCCCGTTAAAGAGGGGATACGTAGGCAACCCTATGGGTTTGTTCATAATTCAATAAAATTTTATTTTTCCCCGTAATTGGAAACTGGGGCAGAATTTTGAGGAGGACCCTCAAAATTCTGAAGCAAGTTCGGCCGATTGGCGCACGAGCAACAGTCAGAAGTATTCACCCATCAATCTGGGGCAGAATTTTGAGGAGGACCCTCAAAATTCTGTAGAAAGAGAGGTTGCAATGTCTTGAACCGTGTCACGGTCGTCGGTTAATCTAAAACTATTTTAGTTTATATGTTTATGTTATACTTTTACAAAATCATGCATATTTATTTCTCGAAACAACTTGTTTAGCAAAGGCTACCCAAATGATACAGACAGTATCATCAGATCGAGCGGAGCAAGTCAAGCAGAGCCAGCGGGCATATGAACTAACCTTTCCCCTTTACGAAACTCACGATTTTTGTGTGGATGCAGGCATAAGGAGCTAATGCGCAGAGAAGTCTCAAATTTTGTCACAAGCGCAAAGGCCGAAAGTTCGATGTCCACACAAAGGGACAATCATGTTCAAAACCACAATCCTAGAGGCCATCCTACTTGTCGTCACATATTAGAAATGCAAATAATGCCCCACAGTCACAATACCCTCAACAATCGTAGTGCCATAATTTATTACCAGCTAAGAATTCCTACCGTCATTTATTTTTCTGCATAAGGCTACTAATCTGCCTTCCGAGACTAAACGCTGTCTCCATCTGCATTCGCATCTTGCATAAGGCTACTATTCTGCCTTCCGAGACTAAACGTTGTCTCCATCTGCCTTCGCATCTTGCATAAGGCTACCATTCTTCCTTCCGAAACTAAACGTTGTCTCCACTTGCATTGCATTCTTGCATAAGGATACCATTCTGCCTTCCGAGACTAAACGCTGTCTCCATCTGCATTCGCATCTTGCATAGGGCTGCCATTCTGCCTTCCGAGACTATACAATGTCTCCATCTGCATTCGCATCTTGCATAAGGCTACCATTCTGCCTTCCGAGACTAAACGCTATCTCCATCTACATTCGCATCTTGCATAAGGATACCATTATGCCTTCCGAGGTTAAGCTCTACCTCCATCTGCATGGCATAAGGCTACTATTCTGCCTCACGAGGCTAAACACTGCCTCCAATTTACTTTAAAAAAATGACCACTGCTTCCAATTTACTTTTAAAAAATGGCTACCGTCTCTAGCACCATTTGCTCCGCTTCCTTTCGGGCTAAGCTCTGCCCCTTTAATCTGCAAGACTAAGCTCTGTCTTGTTAGCATCATATTACTGCATCTTTATGGGCTGAAATATCGCCAACCTATCCAAAGGCATCATCGTTCGGAGGCACCATCTTCATGGCCCGAGAACACCATGTCATGGCTTGAGGATCTCTTTTATCGCTTTTGCATACCATTATTCAAAGGCATCATGGTTCGGAGGCACCATCCTCATGGCCCAAAAACATCATTTCATGGCCTGCGAATCCTGCATCAAGCAATTCATGGCCCAGGACATCATGGTCTAAGGACGTCATCCTTAACCGTCCAAAGACAACATTCATGGTCAAGCAGGAACTTGCATCATGTTTTAATTACGCACAATATATGATTGTACTGTTCATTTGCAGGTAAACCAGCTAGCAACAACCACGCTGGCAGGAGCGGTCCTGCTTCAGTTCTTCCAAAACTACCCCGTCAGTCGTTCCTTCGCCTAACCCTGTACTTTGCGTCCGTTCTTGTAAAACTTCATCGGCATACTTCACCGATGAATCCTGAACTATATATGGCCTGATTCTTGTAAAACTAGGGATATGTAGGCAACTCAGAAATCAGGGTATGACCTGAATCGTTTCTAACCATTTTCACTCGGTCAAAATTGGCCATCATATCTTTACTCGACAATTCTTTCATCCTTCCCAGGTAAAGAGGTGCAGCTGTTGATACTTAATTTTTCCTCAAATTATTTTCAAACTTGCATATATACCTTCAAAATCACTTTTCATAATAATTGCTATTTTCCATATTTTTTCATATTTTAATCAATTTATTTTCCTATTTATTTAGTATTTTATATTCGATAATTATTCATGAATTTTATTATAAAATTTTTCAAAATGTTTCCCAGCTCAATATATCATTTTTAATCCTATTAGGATTTAATTATTTCACAAATAAACCAATTTGGCATTATTTAGCTAAAATTAAACAAATTTTGCATTTATAGCCTAATTGTACATTTATGCTATTTTAATTCAATAATTAGTCATTTTTATATTTTAATATTAGCTAATTACCTTAATTTTCATCTATGTAGCATTAATTTCATTTTTATATAATTATTATCTATTTTTATTAATTATTTGTTTGGTTTTGATGGGTATTTAACAATTAGCCATTTTTATTTAAAACATAGCCTAAATTAAACCCAACCCAACTGATTTAATTAACCCAATTAACCCCAGACAAAACCAAATTCAAACCCGGCCCAACCCCACGACTAATTTGAGCCGTTGATCAATCTAAATCAATGACCCAGATTAGTGTTACCATAATTAAACCCTCTAGAGACTTCTGGTCTCTTCTCCGGCTCCGATGAGCCTCTTCATCTTCTCCAGCTACTTCTCCACCGGAGGCTATAGAATCCTCACCACCCTTATGCCTCCTATGGTTCCTTTACGATCGGTGTTGCTATCCCTAAGGTCTTCAAGAGACATGGGTTCACTCTCCTACCCCCTGGGCCTGTACTCACCATTCTCCGGCCACCTCCGGCCATCCGAGTAAGATCTATGACTTTTGGGGTTTAGACCAATAATGTTTTGAGGTTTTCTTATCTTTTTGGGTTCTCTTTGAAACCCTAACTCTTAAAACTCTCCGATTCTTTTAGATCTATGATAAATCTGTGTATATTTTAAGCTATCTCGTTGTTTTCTCAAAGATTTTCAGATGTTCTCTAAAATGACTCTTCGTTTTCAAAACTAGGGTTTCATGACCCCTTTCTGAAACGATTTTCCTATAATTTTTTAGTGTCATTCTATGATTTATTATTTTTTTAAAGCAAATTATACTACTAGGCTGATTGCCTAGTAGTTGTTTTATTTATAATAAAAGCAATAACAATGAGTTGTCCTAATGGAGTTAGGACTGTAAAATTGAAGAAACGACATAGAACCTATTATCAAAATTGGGCTTGTGAGGCCCAATGATAATATTACAATGTGTACTGCTACTGGCATAAATTAAGATAATTTAAATAAATACTAGCCTATATAACTACTGAAAATGTCTATACATCGAGGCTCGTGTGTTGCCTGGCCTAGCATGCTCGTGTTAATAGCCCATGTATCCCACAAAATGAGTTGTAGACTGATATTGTACTGTCCATCCATGTTGTCCACGTTGAATAATCTTGCAACTTTGTACGCATAACACCAAACATTACAGTGATCACTGATGGTATTCTTGGTCGCTGGTTCACTGTTGCATTGTTGTGCATAGTGAGCACCCGTTATGGCCATTTTCCCTATCATATCTCTTCTTGTTATTGCATAGGGATCTTCCTTAAAGGGTATCGTGAAGAGTGGAGCATAATAAACTCTCATTTCCCTCCTCAGTTCCCTGCATTTCACTATCAATTCATCTGTGATCTCCTCGTGAACCACTTCTTGTGTTGTCCCTGATTCAGCTGTTGCCATATGTGTTGTTCTCCAATTGTAGCAAGATCCAGTTTCAGATGGTTTCATATTGTGCCTTCTTTTTTGTCCTCTTTCCATACGTGTGCATGTCCCTTTTCCTTCCTCTAGGGAATGAGTACATAGTACTAATACCACCCTTATAGGTCGTAATTGGGGACATGGTATGGATACAGTAGCATCTCCTGCAAAAAAGAAAACAAAGTTAGCATAAACCGTAATCACCATGTACTCCTCCCTAAGGATTAGTACATGTTGATCCTGTGATGTCCCTACACCTTTAGTACTCCAATCCTCCTTATTATTGTTATGCTCCAGTATCCAACTCTCAGTCCTTATGCCCTCTTGCCTATTTCGATTATACATTCTAGGCAATGTTCCTTCTCTTTGTATTACAATCGTATTCCTTGCTTGCCTACTGAACCAGCTGATCTGCATTTTGTTGAGAGTCTTGTCCTGCATTTCCTTTTCTTGTGAACTTGCCTGGCTACCTGTATACCACTCCAGTACATTGCTTTATTTCCCCTGCACTTCCCTGTTCCCATCGTGTGCCTTATTTTCCATGTCTAGCTGCTCATTTCAATCTGAGCAGCTGCATTTCTTTTTGTTGTTTAGTGCCTCCTTACTAACCTCACTAACTCCCCTTCTTGTGTTTGATATCCAATTGCTAGGTAGTCTCTCATTGTTTGCTCTATTCTATTGCTGTGCATATGCTTGTTCCTGCTTTTGCTTGGCTGTTGTTCCTTATTTTTCCACTAGTGTTTGTTTCATAGAACACTAGTATTGTGACTGTGTTACCCTGTTGACCACTTCTCTTATGTGTTCTGGGCATGTTGTCCATACCTCTATTGCCTAGTATTAGTCTTCTAAGTCCTCCTGCTATACCAGATGTATAGGATATTCTATTAGCCTTCCTGATCAGTCGATTATGCCCACTTCTCTCTGGGCATTTCATTCTTTGTTCATATCTCCTCATCTTACTCCATGCTATTGATTTAATACCTAAGTCAAAGGTCCCTCCTTTGGAATGAATGCATAGCATTAATACCACCATTAGGAGATCCCTTAGACTATAGGATACCATCTCATCTTGTGTACCTACAAAATAGCAAACCAAGTTAGTAAAATACTGAATCAGCATGCTCTCCTCTTAAGTGATTAGAGCATGGTGACCAGAGTCCTTGCACTTCCTAAGTCCCCATCTAGCTCTCCTTTCTTCACTCATCAATTCTTTGCAACCCTTACTCTCAGAAAAGGACATTGCATCTTGTCACCTTTTAGGATCTTCCTTGCCCTTGTATCTAATTCCCAGAAGTCGTGGCACTCAATATTTCCATTGTCTAAAGCATAATTAGCCAGGTGGTCTGCTAACTTGTTCCCTTCTCTATAAATATGAGTCACCCTAAGAGTACACTCCTGTTTGAGTCTCCATATCTCCTCTATTTGATCAGTTATACACCAGGGTGGTTTCCACACTCCTTCAATGGTTCTTTGTAGCAGCATTGAGTCTGTCTGTAACCATATTTGCCTATACTCCAATGCATTGCTTAGTCTTAAGGCCTCTACTATTGTTGTTGCTTCTGCCTCATTGTTAGTTCCTTCATCAATCTCTCTCCCAGTTGCAAAAATCAAGTCTCCTCAATTGTCCCTCAAACAGAAACCTATTGAGCTTCTCCCTGGGTTTCCTCTACATGCACCATCTGT
>MDKH01216148.1:0-23163 GCA_005239495.1 Nicotiana undulata | reverse complement strand
ATTCGACCCCGGGCCCACACATTTAGATTTTCGAAAATTCATGAAGGAATCAATTACCCGGAGTATAAGGATCGAAATTATGTAATTTATGCAAGGATTCATGGCCTAACATGGAAAAATCACGAAATTCCTAAGAACCCTAAAGTTTACTACCTAATTCAATGATTTTAGGTGGTTTATTAGTGAATTAAGCTAGGAATTATTGTTAAAATTAGAAGTTTTATGGGGTTTTACTTACCTCTTACAGTGGGTGGTCGTGGAAGGTGATGCCCCAAGCTTGGATGCTCTCTAATGGAGTTTGAAGATGGAAGGAATGAGGAAAACCCGAAATTTTGGACATTTTAAGAGGGCTGCCAACAGGGGTTTCCGCACCTGCGACCTTAGGACCGCAGGTGCGGTCTCGCGCCTGCGAGAAAGCGATCGCCCTTGCGGAAAAGGGCCTGGGACCCTGGGCTCGCACCTGCGGGGTTGGGAGCCGCACCAGCGGTCCCGCTCCTGCAGAATTTTGGTCGCCCCTGCGGAAAAGTCGCACCTGTGATGGCCTGGACCGCAGGTGCGGTCCCGCACCTGCGGCTTGACAACCGAACCTGCGGTCACACCAGCTGCTGTGCACCCGCAGTGATTTCTGCTGGGTTTTGGCCTCGTGCTGGGTCCGGGAGGCACCTGGGCCCACCCGAGCCCCCGACCAAATATACTGCCAAGTCCTAAATCATTAGACGGACTTGCTCGAGCCCACGGAACACTCAACACAACGCTAAAACTCAAAATCACCCTCCAAAACCCCTGAATTCAAAACTTAAGAACTTGGAAATTCTAGAATTCACTTCAATGCGCCGAACCAGCCTAAACCACTCAGAATGATTTCAAATTTTGCAGATAAGTTATAAACGACACAACGAAACTATTCCCGGTCTCAGAATTTCATTCGGACCTCGGGAACATAAAATCACCTCTCAAGCCACATTTCAAATTCTTTAGAAACCCCACAAGTTCATTAATTCCATTTTTCCTAACTTGGATCCGAAACCAATCAAATCAAACCCGTTTTACACCAAATCTCACAGATAGGACAAACAATATATAATAAACCTGTTCCGGGCTCCGGAACCATAACACGGACCCGGTAACAAGGTTTTCACATAATTATTCACTTTCACATTCCTTTATTATTTTCAGAAAACAATTTTTCTTTAAAAATTCATTTCCCGGACTTGGGGCCTCGGAATTCGATTCCGGGCATACGTCCAAGTCCATATTTTCCTACGGACCCTCCGGGACCGTCACATCACGGGTCCGGATCCGTTTACCAAAAATGTTGACCAAAGTCAACTTTATTCAATTATTCAATTCAAAAATCCCATTTTTATCAAATTTTCACATGGAAGCTTCCCAGCTACCTGCTCGGGCTGCGCACGCATATCGAGGTGAGATTAATGGAGGCTTTCGAGGCCTCGAAACACAGATTTAGCTGGAATTACTTAGGATGACCTTTTGGGTCATCACACCAAATCTCCTCCACAAAGTTTGTCTCAACATGAGTAGCACTCCCGTTAAATTTCTCAGATAAAAATCATGATTACCGTCAAATAGGTTGGTACTAGGTGTTTATCCTGATTTCTTATCATATTTGATTTTTCTATCTCTTGAATGAAAGGGAAACATTACCATAATTGAGTTTTTCTTTTCCTAGAGTGAAATTATAGATCTCTCATATTTGGCTAGTCCTTTTTCTCGGAAGAAAATGCTTGTACTTCTATGTTTTAAGGATCCTTCCTTCTTATTTAGTAGCATCTATAATGCAACAATAAGGTTTGAGAGTCTTGTTTATGTGGAGAACTTTTTGGGACAAGAACAGTAAAGTAAGAGCAATAAAGTTAGAGAATGATTCTGAAGAACAGTGAACGAAAGTGTAAGATAGTTTATTCTTTGCCAATAATTAGATGATCCTTACAAAATGATTGGGTTCCCCTTTATATGGGGAGGGGAAAATAAGGTACATTTCTATTTACAGTAAATAATCTTATTGGTACTGTTGTATAACCACCTAGTACAGATTCATACAAATCTATCCCAAAATTTACGCCTTTATCTTTGTGCTTTTGAGAAATTCCCGCTCATTATGGTGTATGTTTGAAATGGTACTATCTCGAGGTGGATTATGCTAGGTCATTGATGTGTTCCCCCTAAGTGTGCACTTTCCATCCAGACCTGACCCCTACTTCGAGTTGCCCGAACTCGAGCTTGGGGTAACAATTAGGACTCCGAAATCGGGCTCCCTGATTTCGACCGAATACAGATAGTCCCCGCGTTTCTTAGAATAAAAAGATAAGAAACGATTTGATTCTCGACCCCTCGATGCCCCAATCATGATGTCAACAACTGGTGTGACTAAAAAGTCGTGAAAAGGTCACGTCTGCATAAGTTTCAAAAAGCCATTAATTGAAAGCGGCTAATGGTCAGTCGTTTGGCTTCCTCAACACTGCCTAGGTACCCTCTATAAATACTCCAACCTTTCATTTCACAAACTTTACTTTCCACAACATCCTCTACATTAATCTCTCTATTCTCTTTGCGTTTATCTTTCCCTTCACCATCAACCTTCTTTGCTTCTTCTGAATTCCCACACAACAATGGCCAAAACCTCTAAAACAGTTCCTCAGAAAGATAAAGCTTCCTCATCGTCACGCCAATCCAAGAGCAAAACATTGGTACCCCCTCGTATCGAGGAGTGTACTCCCGACCTTTGAAAAACATCTTCCAACTTTAAGATCGACAGGCCTGCTTCGGTCCCGGGTCGATGTGAACCAATGTCTCAATATATCACTTTAATAACCAAAGATGAACTCAATCGGATGAAGGCCGACTGTAATTGGGGAAATAAGGACATGGTGATCCCTTCCCCCGAAGAGGATATTAGCACTCACAAAGCAGGGTAACTGAGTGTGTATACTTATCCATTCACCGTAGGTCATGTAGACCCTTCTATCCTCTTCCTAGATCCAGTGATTCTCGACTTTAGCCAACAGTATCAAGTGACGCTTGGTCAAATTTACCCCTCCTTCTGGCGAATCGTCCACTTGATTAGGTTTTTCTCGAGCAAGGTCGAGGGAATGTCTTTTACCCTCGACCATTTAATCAGGCTATACATTCCTCATTTCTATCGAGGTGGTCTGATAAAGCTACAATGTCGATCCTCGAAGTCTTTCTTCACTGGCATCGATGAAGACAAGGACCGAGGGGGGATGAGCCGCTTCGTTCGAATCAGAATCTCTGACCTGATTCCTGCTGAAAGGATACCATTCCCCGAGGAATGGAATATGAAACATAAGTACAGACTTATCGAGGGTGACTTACTACTTTGATGTTCCTTCTTTCTCTCAAACTAATCCCTTTATAATGATGCAGCTACCGCTTGGTTTCCTGGTGCGGTTGCGGACCTCCCGGGCTGGGTTCAGCAACCTGGCCTCCACTTCCTCATACGCCGAGCGCACTGGCGTGATTTGTCCAAAGGTTTATGGGAGGACAATAACCACGGTGAGTTTTCATTATTTGCACATCTAAGTTCCTAAGTGAAATACTCACTTTTGCTTCTACGCCTCGTAGACGCCATTTCAATGAGGCCGCCCCCCATACGGTGAGGAACAAACCACAAAATCTACCAAGAACAACAAAAGGAAGAAAAAGTCGCCGGCGAGCTCCCCGAAGCCAAAGAAAACCAAGCTTCGAAAACCTAAGGCCGATACGGTGGCCTTATCTCAGGAAACGACCGAACGTCTTCGTGCTGAGGACAAAAGGAGAGACGGCGCAGAGGGGGAAGATGATGACCTCCCGTTAGTAATTCGGAAAAGAGGATACACTGATGCTTCGAAGGCTGCTTCCGAAGGATGCTGAAATAGTTCAATTTTGAGCTGAAGATATTTCCGAGGGGAGCTCGAGTAAAGTCCCCGAGCTAGCGAGTGAAAAGAGTGCGCCTTAACTCGTGGGGCACTTGGCTGATGAACTTGGAGAGACCAACTCTGAGGCTCCCCGAAGACGAGAGAATCCTCCGAGTGAATCATTTGAGGTAATCAATATAGACGGTTATCCACCGGGCCCGGAGTTTTCTGAAGGGGAAATACGGGATGCTTAAGATCTAAGGACTCCAGACGTGGGAACATACCATGGGGTGAACGACATCTTTCGGGAGTACCTTGCTGGAATCGAAGAGGGCCCCGATCTTGACACCTCGTTCATTTTTTAGGAGACAGATAAGCTTTGCAAGAAGGTATCCTTTATCTTCGCAACTACGTTTTGAGTTTGATTTTTGTATTTCTGACTCCTTTCCTTTGTGAGAAGGCCGTACTGATTTACAATCAAGCATTTTCCAAGTCTCAGGCCGAGCTTGCCCGTTGTGAAGCTGAGCTCAAGAAACTCATGGTAGAGATGGACAACCTTAAGGCTCTCTACGCCAAAAGAGAGGGGGAAATCAATGATCTTCGAGCTGGTTCGGAGAAGGCTTCCGAAGAGCGGGCCGAGCTCATCGAGCAGGTAATATAGCCTTTGTGGGCCTATTTTGTATTTACTTGTTTTGGTGTCTAATGATTCAACTTTGCAATTCCAGTAGAAGGCCGACCTGGTGGAGAAACTTTGGGAGGAGCTCAAGACCAAAGAGGCTGAAACCCTTGGGTGGAGGCAACATATGGATCATTTAGCCTCAGAAAAAGACACTCTTCGGGAAAAGTTGGCCTCAGTCGAGCACCAGCTTCAAAGAGCAAAAGAGGAGAGCGCAAAATTGGGGAGCTTCGAGCCATAGAGGCCGCTGAATTTTCTAAAGACAAATCCGAGGTTGAGGCATTTGTGTCCTTGTATCGAGCTGATGCCGCTTCTGCTAATGATTGGGCACATGAGGTTTCTGTCGCGACCGGTCATAAGTTAACATGTGCCCTCAACCATGCTAGGCTGGAATATCAAAGACAAACTCTCGAGGAGGTGCATGCTAGAGGCTTCGACCTCTCAGCCGACATTGAGAAGGTTAAAACTTTGGAAGAAGAGGCAGCTGCACTACTCTCCGATGTTGAGGATTCTTCCAGCGGCTCCGAGAGTGAGGGAGACAAAGATGAAGTCCCCGGGGAGGAGGAGGTCCCCGAAGATAAAGCTACCGAAGGTACAGCTCCTGGGGATGTTGCCTCCGAGCAAGTGGCCCCAAAAATAGATTTGGTTCTTTTTGTTTTCTTATTTTGTGTAAGGGCCCGTCGTGGGAGTTGTAAATGTACTTTTGAAATAATCCCTTTATAAATATAAAGAACCTTTTGCTTCAGGTTTCATGTTAAGTTCTGCTTTTATCTCCATTTGTGACAAGAAACTTGATGTTGTAGATGATCAGTCCGAGTATTGGCCTCTTAAGATTCAATCCTCGATCTCAAAGTGATGGGACTCTTGAGTTCGAGCTGAGTGAGGGAAAAGTCTCGAGCTCCATGTGATTCCGCCCTTATGCTCTTAAATATAGTTTTTAGGCTTTTTTAATACTGGCCCTTAGGCTCTTTTAGGTTGGCCCTGAGGCTCTTTTAGGTTGGGACAATTCGGCCTCTAAAGTGGCTATAGTTATTCCCTCTTTTCTGCTAAAAGACTTAGTGAAAATTTTGATATGCCTTAGCATGTTATTTTTGTACCCGTTGGGGTTTTCGAAGGCTCGGTCGATTGGAACCTCATTTGTAATTCGTTGTGCAACGATAATTGACTACCTCATGAGGTTGTCTTGAAGGCTGATGTTTATCGAAGCCTCTAAGTTATTTGAGGGCTGGTTTTATCGAAGCCCTTTGTCATTTGCTTTCGCCGAGGGTAGCCTCTAGTTTTTTCGAAGTGTTGAAGGCCTCTAGTTTTATGACGAAAGTCGGACGTCTCCGAGCCAAATATTTTCGGCCGTAGACTTTTCATATGACCGTAGTCTTTAATATGGCCGTAGCCTTTAATGTGTTCGTAGCCATCGGGTATGTCTCTTGGCCTTATTTCCCGATAACCTTTCGAACTTGTTCGAAAGGTTAGTCCTCGACTATGGTGGCCTTGGCTTTTATATCGCGGGGATGCCTCTTAGAGGTCTTATGAGTCCGAGTTTTTCGATGGCTCGTAAGTGTTGACCGTCGATGACAGTCCCTGAGTATTCGGGGTGCATTTGCGCTCTGGCCCTTAAGCCGTTTCTCGTAGAATTATAAGTGTGAACTCGTATAATAGTAGACTTCTTTGAAACACAAAGTGTTTTGACATAGCAAGAATGCTTCTTTATATAATTGACACAGGCGTACATGTTTTGCCGTGGAGGGCTCGACTATTCTACATGGACACGGTTCATTCGACCGTTTGTCCCATTACAACGTTCTCCTATCGAGGCCCTCTTTGGCACAAATTATTTTCTTCGAAAGTGCAACCTCCGAGGGTGATGCCCCCCAGTATTCGAGGTTGATTGAAAAAAAGCCTTGAATACTTGTTGAATTCCCCTTAGGTAGCATATAAGTGTTGCCTCATTAAAAACCTTGCCGGAAAAACCTATTTGGGATAAAACTCAATCTAAGGGAAAAAGAGTGCAACACATGCTTTAAACCCAAGGTCTTCGAGTTGAAGGATGCTTCAATGTCTCCAATCGAACATTTGCAAGGAGTTAGTCTTAAATAAAAAAAAGGAGAAGGTCAAACCTTAGCAATAATATCGTTTGAGTAATGACATGTTCCAATTGTTTGGTAGTTGCTCGCCTTCCATTGTGCTAAGTTTGTATGATCCATTCCCTACGACTCCGATGACTCGGTATGGTCCTTACCAATTGGGGCCTAGTTTCCCTTCGTTTGGGTCTCGAGTATTGAGGGTGACTTTCCTTAGAACTAAGTCCTCGATTTTGAAGCGTTGAAGGTTCGCCCTTTGTTGTAATACCTCTCGATCCTTTGTTTTTGTGCGGCCATTTGAACTAGAGTGGCTTCACGTATTTCATCAAGTAGCTCGAAGCAAGTGCTCATAGCCTCGTGGTTTGAATCCTCGGTAGTACGGTGAAACCTGACTCTAGGTTCCCCGACCTCGACCAGAATCAATGCTTCAGACCCATACACCAAAGAATACGGGGTTTCCCCCGTGCTTGATTTCGACGTTGTTCGATATGCCCATAGCACCTTGGGCAATACTTCTCTCCATTTCCCTTTAGCATCGTTCAACCTCTTCTTCAAGTTTTGAATGATAGTTTTGTTATTGGACTCGGCCTGGCCATTCGCGCTTGGGTGATAGGGTGTTGATAGAATCCTTTTGATTTTATGGTCTTCGAAGAATTTTGTCACTTTGCTGCCGATGAACTGCTTCCCATTATCGCATAATTTTTCGGCGGGGATCCTGAACCGACACACGATGTGGTCCCATATGAAGTCGATGACTTCTTTTTCTCTTATTTTCTCGAAGGTCTCCGCGTCTACCCATTTTGAAAAGTAGTCATTCATAAACAAAATAAATTTAGCTTTACCTGGCGCCGTTGGTAGGGAGCCGACGATGTCCATCCCCCATTTCATGAATGGCCACAGGGATAGGACTGAATGGAGTTGTTCACCGGGATGATGTATCATCGATGCGAACCTTTGGCATTTATCACACCTTCGAACGAACTCCTTAGTATCATTTTCCATGCCATCCCAGTAATATCCTGCTCTAATTACCCTGCGAGCTAAAGAGTCGGCACCAGAGTGGTTCCTACAAGTGCCTTCGTAGATTTCTCGCAATATGTAATCGGTGTCTCCTGGTCCTAAGCACACTACCAGTGGTCCATCAAAGGTTATTCTGTATAATATTCCATTTTCATCTAATGAGAATCGAGTTGCTTTTGCTCGTAAGGCTCTCGACTCTTTTGGGTCAGAGGGGAGCTTTCCGTGCTTCAAGTATTCGACGTACTTATTCCTCCAATCCCACATCAAACTTGTTGAATTAATTTCTGCATGTCCCTATTCGATCGTGGACCTCGATAATTGGACAACAGCCCATGGGACAATATCATCTTCTTCAACCGACGACCCCAGATTTGCAAGTGCATCGGTCTCACTATTCTGTTCTCGAGGTACATGGTCCAATTTCCATTCCTTGAAGCGGTGCGACATCACTTAAAGTTTGTCTAAGTACCTTTGCATTCTATCTTCTTGAAATTCGAAGCTTCCGTTTACTTGGTTGACTACCAAAAGAGAGTCACACTTGGCCTCAATGACCTCTGCTCCTAGGCCCTTGGCTAGTTCGAGACCTGCAATCATGGCCTCATACTCGGCCTCATTGTTAGCCAATTAAAAGTTTTGATAGATTGCCTAATGATATTGCCCGTAGGTGGTTTTAAAACAATACCGAGCCCGGACCCTTTCACGTTCAAGGCACCGTCTGTGAAGAAGGTCCATACCCCCGAGGATGAACCCGGTTTTAGCAGGAGTTCCTTTTCAACTTCAAGTACAAGGCATGTGTAAAATCAGCCACGAAGTCTGCCAAAATTTGAGACGTGATGGATGTTCGGCGTTGATATTCGATATCATACCCTCCAATTTCGATGGCCCACTTGGCTAATTGGCCCGACAACTATGGCTTATGAAAGACATTTCAAAATGGGTATGTAGTCAATACACATATAGGGTGACATTGAAAATATGGTTTTAATTTCCTAGATGCACTTATTAGTGCAATTGCTAACTTTTCTAAATGCGGATACTTGGTTTCAGCATCTCCTAGGGTTCGACTTACATAATAAACAGAAAATTGTGTACCTTGTTCTTCTCGAACCAGTACGCCATTTACCGCTACCTCGGACACAACTAAATACAAGTAGAGTTTTTCGTCCTCCTTCGGAGTGTGACGCAAAGGAGGGCTCGAGAGGTATCGTTTTAACTCTTCCAAGACTCGTTGACACTCGGGAGTCCATGCAAAATCGTTCTTCTTCTTGAGTATGGAAAAAGAAATGATGACTCTGATCCGAAGACCTCGAGATAAATCGACCTAGGGCGGTTATTCGTCCGGTTAGCCGTTGTACGACTTTCACATTGTTTACGATGGTGATTTCTTCGATGACTTTGATTTTGTCGTGGTTGATCTCGATCCCCCTGTTTGACACCATAAAAACTAAGAACTTGCCCGAGCCAACTCCAAAAGCACATTTCTCGGGGTTGAGTTTCATGTTGTATTTTCGTAAGACCTCGAACGTTGTCTGCAAATGAGTCAAATGGTCCTCTGCGCGAATGGACTTAACTAGCATGTCATCAATATAAGCTTCCATAGACTTCCCTATCTGATGTTCGAACATTTTATTAACTAGGCATTGGTATGTGGCCCCTGCATTTTTTAATCTGAAGGGCATTATATTGTAGCAATATGTTCCATACTTCGTTTTAAACAAAGTGTTTTCTTGGTCCTCAGGGTTCATTCGAATTTGATTGTACCCGAAGTAGGCATCGAGAAAGGTAAGGATCTCATGGACAGCCGCAGTGTCGATCAAACGATCTATGTTGGGCAATGGGAAAGAGTCTTTAGGGCATGCCTTGTTCAAATCTTTGTAGTCTACACACATTCTAAGTTTGTTTCCTTTTTAGGGACTACTACTACATTAGCTAGTCATTTGGGGTATTTTAATTCCCTAATGGACCCTATCTTAAGAAGTTTGGTTACCTCGTCTTTTATGAATGCGTGCTTTACCTCGAACCGGGGACTTCTCTTTTGCTTCACCGGTTTAATTCTAGGATCGACACTTAGTTGATGCGTGGTTATTTCCGGTGGGATCCCTGTCATATCTAAGTGGGACCAAGCAAAGAAATCAATGTTATCAATAACGAATTAGATAAGTTTTTTGCTGAGTTCGGGGGTTAACCCCATCCCCAGGTATGCCTTTCGTTCCGGCAGATGCTCGATCAATATCACCTGCTCAAGTTCATCGACCGTGGACTTTTTTGCATCTGACTCCTCGTGGGAGACGAAAGCTCGAGGAGTAGGGAAGCCCTCTTCTTCATCCTCGACCATGTGTTCCTCGGGCTCAATCGAGGATGCAGACTGTGATTGCTATTTAATTACCTGTTTGTCCTTGATGCTCGACTTTTCTGATGTAGAGGGCATTGATACTGGTGTCAAGTCATGAACTGCAAACATTTCCTTCTTTGCATGTTGCTCTCCATATACTGTCTTTACGCCATTTTTTGTAGGGAACTTCATCATTTGATGAAGGGTTGATGGTACTGCCCTCATGCTGTGGATCCACGGCCTTCCCAGCAAAGCCTTATACCTCATGTCACCTTCGATGACATGAAACTTCGTGTCTTGTATGGTCCCGACCACATTCACTGGGAGCATGATTTCTCCCTTCGTTGTTTTGCTTGCCATGTTGAATCCATTCAAGACTCGAGATGCAGGTATGATTTGGTCAAGCAACTCGAGTTGCTCCACGACCCTTGACCTGATTATGTTCGCGGAGCTACCTGGATCCACAAGAACACGTTTAACTTGAAATTTATTTTAAAGAATAGAAATTACCAGTACATCGTTGTGTGGCTGAGATAAGCCCTCGATTTCTTCCTTATTGAATGTGAGGGTATCCTCGAGCATGTAGTCCCGAGTCCGCTTCTCCCTTGTGATCGACACTTTGGTGCGTTTGAATTCGGGTCCTTGTGGGACGTCGACCCCACCAATGATCATGTGAATAACATGTTGAGGTTCCTCTGGTTCGTTCTTCCTGTTGGCGTCTCTTTCTATGAAATGGTTCTTGGCCCTGTCGCTGAGAAATTCCCGAAGATGCCCCTCATTGAATAATCGGGCTACCTCCTCTCTCAGTTGCCTGCAATCCTCGGTCGTGTGCCCATGTGTACCGTGATACTTGCACATCAAGTTGGGATTCATGTGAGAAGGATCATTTTTATGGGTTTAGTCCACCTAGTATATCTGATTTTCTCGATGGCTAACACGATACGTGAAGCATCGATGTTTAAATTGTACTTTGATAATCGGGGTGCCTCAACCGATCCTGAATGCCTATCGAACCCGGTCTTGCTCATGAGTCCAGAGAATTCTATCCTCGATCTATTCTTCGATCATTCCGAGGTACGTTACGCCTCAAGATGTTCCTTCGTTCTTCGGTGTACGGTTGATGTCTCTCCTTGTTAGGTCTCAGTTCTTTGTCCATTTCTCTTGAATCTTTTGTTGCTAACCTGTTTAAATAAATCGAGCCCGAGGGGGCTCCCAACTGATCATCTTTGACCCTAATCTTCAACTAATATCTGTTATGTACATCCACCCAAGTCACAACGAGGTACTTGATCAATTTTTGTTTTAACTGCCTCGATGCTATCGAGCTCCATTCATTTAGCCCCTGAGTGAAAGCTTGAACAGCCCAGTCGTCGGAGACTGGTGGTAACTCCATTCGTTTCAACTGGAACCGAGACACAAAATCCCTAAAACATCTAGTTGTCCCTTTGTTTAATTTTGAATACGCCTGACTTCCTTGTTGCAACCTTTATAGCACCAGCATGTGCCTTTACAAGCGAGTCTGCCAACATGGAAAATGAATCGATAGAGTTCGGGGTCGGGTTATGGTACCAAATCATGGCCCATTTGGACAAAGTTTCCCCAAATTCCTTCAGTTAAACAAACTCGATCTCTTCGTCCTCCAAATCGTTTCCCTTTATACCACAAGTATATGTAGTGATGTGCTCATTGGGATTGGCGGTCCCATTGTATTTGGGTATGTCTGGCATGCAAAACTTCTTTGTAATAGGCTTTCGAGCTGCACTAAGGGGGAAAGGTTTTTGCACATACTTTTTAGAATCCAGTCCTTTCAAAACCGGAGGTGCTCCCAGTATCTGGTCGACCCTCGAGTTGTACGTTTCTACCTTTTTATCGTTGTCCTCAATCCTTTTCTCCCCTGACTCGATCCTCTTTGTGAGTTCCTCGAGAATTCTCATGATGGTGGGGTTAGCTCCTGATCCATTATTGCTCGACCTCTCCGGGACTGGTTCAGCACGATGAGTGGCTTCTGGTCCCACTACGCTCAGAGTCTTTTGCTGACTTTGCAATTGAGCGATAGCAATCTGTTGCGCTTGTAACATTTCGAAAATCACTTGGAGGGTGACTTCCCCATCTCCTCGACCCTGTGTTCTTTGGCCACCGGGTTTAACTTCTTTGCGCACGCTTCCTCCGACGTCGGTGCCCAAATTGACGTCTATAGCAATGTGTGAACCAACATCGACTGGGTTAGGAACTGGTGCTACCACAGGGTTGAGCGGTGGCACACCGACCCTGAAGCTATTGCATTTTCATTTTTCCCGTGGAATCTGAGGCCGTCATTACCATGCATTAGTGTGTTTGCTGAGTTCGACATATTTTAGCTTGAAATCAAAGAATCTTTGATAAGAAAAAGTGTGTTATCAGAAAACTAGTACTGAAACAATCACTATTATCTCTAGCCCCACGGTGGGCGCCAAACTGTTTACCTCGAAAATACGAATGACAATTAAATTTGATTTGCGGTTTTAAAGGTGTGTGATCTACTTCAATACTAATTAATAAAAAAGTAATGTAGAGTATAAATGAATAAAATCGTTGAACCAAACCAGTGTTACTTGGGCGATATAGACCTCGAGCTCGATGACCTCGAGGTGGATCGGGGATGGTAAACAAGAACAGTAAAGTAAGAGAAATAAAGTTAGAGAATGATTCTGAAGAACAGTGAACGAGAGTGTAAGATAGTATATTCTTTGCCAATGATTAGATGATCTTTACAAATGATTGAGGTCCCATTTATATAGGGGAAAACCCCAAATAAGGTACATTTCTATTTACAGTAAAGAATCCTATTAGTACAGTTGTATAACCACCTAGTAAGGATTCGTGCAAATTTATCCCGAAACTTACGTCTTGATATTTGTCCCTTTGAGAAATTTCCACTCATTCTGATGTATGTTCGAAATGGTACTATCTCGAGGTAGATCATGCTAGGTCTTCGATTTGTTCCCCCGAAGTGTGCACTTTCCAGCTAGAGCTGACCCCTACTTCGAGTTGCCCGAACTCGAACTTGGGGTAACAATTAGAATTCCGAAATCGGGCTCCCTGATTTTGACTGTATATAGATGGAGTTAACATAATAATAACGACAAAATAAACAACTGCACAATAATAATAAAGAGAGAGAGAGAGAGAGCGAGAATTATTCTTGTTAATTGGCAGATGATTTGATAACCAATAGTTGAGTTAAATACTACACAAGTAGAGAATTTGCAAATATTTTTATGTTATAATGGGTATTCCAATGTGTGTTAAAATTGTAGGGGATATTTATAGGATGTCCCAACTATAACAATACTCTCCCTCCCATATGTTACATTCATAGGCGGATCAAGATTTGAGGTTTATGGGTTCCTATTGTAATCTCAAATTAATATACAATAATAACTGGGTTCGTAGTTACATATTTATAGATATTTAATGGATTTTCTAATAAAAATGCAGGGTCTCCGCAAAAGTTACTGGGTTCCCGGGAACCCAATGACTATACTCCACATCTGCCACTGGTTACATAATTTATAGGTGAACCTCGTACGTTGTGTAAATAAACTCTAACAGTTGGACGTTAATGTGAAATTCAACATATGTCGGAGTTTGCTGGCACTGGGATAATAGCTTCTCAGATACTTTAGACTATCCAGATGCATCCATCACGAATGGTATTATCCGCTGCAGGTGGAGCAGATCCTGGACTAGCTTCTCGGACGATCAACATCTCTTCAATCATCGAGACTCTCGACTAACTCATAATTCACTACAGAGACCTTCTATGTGTATTGGTAAAAAAAGAGCTTCACATGTGTAATAATTCTTGATGACTCAGCAGTCTATGTAGAGAAATGAAAACGCGACAGCTGGACAGGACTCTATGAAGAGGTACGAGGCAAAGAGGCACGACAAATCATACCCACGGGGTAATTAGCTACGGGAGTTTCAACCTGATTGAGAAGATGAAGAGACACGGTCAAAATGTATCCCGGTGGAACAAAGGGCAGATTCAGAGATCTTCAATTAATGATCCACATGTTACATAACCTGCACGCAATAGTTACGGTTATTCATTGTAACATTACATTAATGCCATAATTAGCTATTAATGTAAAATCATTGAAAAAGGTAGATGTTATATTAAAATATTCCCTGTATAAGGGAATAAAATATAACTTGTAAGACACATTCAAACTACTATTGCTATACATTTTACTTTTCGTGCATCTCATTATTTTCTATTTACACATTTTACTTACAATTCTCAGTCTTACCTTGGTTATCAAAAACCGTTCTTCTTAAAAATAGCTTTGGTCAAATGATCTAATTCTTTGGTTAAACAAATTGGTTCCGTTACCGGGAATATGATAATCTTTGTTTTCTTTTCAAGCAATATCCTCTGAACTATGTCGAACTCCAACGAAAATAACCAACAAAGGGATGGAACCCCATCACCTTTAGGATCCCCACGAGGTTCAAGGAAACAATCCCAAGAAAGATCCAACAACAATAACAATGATAATGATCAAGAGATAGAGCAAGATCAGGTGAAGCAAATGATTGCAGAGCATGTGAGCCAGGCTTTGCAAGAATTTGCGAGGGGGTTACCGACCGCATCACCTACACCACCCCCTAACAACACTATAACTGTGGAAAATCCTCAGTCTGGGTTAGCAAACTCAGGAAGTGGGGGTACTCCTAATGAATCTCTTGAAGCGAGACCAGGTATGTCTAATAACTCTGAGATACAATCTTTATTACTAACCTTGCAGAAACAGGTAAAGGAACAAAACGATCGAATCGAACAGATTCCTGGAGTACCACCTGTTATCAAAGGCATTGACGTTGATAGGTATTCTCAACAACCTTGGAAACCAAGCGCAACACCCCTGCCTATTCCCAAGAAATTCAAAATGCCTGATGTTCCTAAGTATGACGGGACAACTGACCCACGCGACCATGTGACTGCTTTTACCACTCGAGTGAAAGGAAACGACTTAACAAAACAAGAAATCGAGTCGGTCTTAGTAAAAAAGTTTGGAGAAACACTTACTAAAGGAGCGTTAACTTGGTATTCTCTTCTCCCTGAAAATTCTATTGATTCTTTTGCTAAGCTTGCAGATTCTTTCATAAAAGCGCATTCTGGTGCACAAAAAGTTGAAAAACGAATGGAAGACATATTGGAAATAAAACAAGGAGACACGAAACTGCTTCGTGAATTTGTAGACAGGTTTCAACGAGAAAGAATGCTGCTACCAAGGGTGTCTGATAATTGGGCAGCCATGGCATTTGCAAACAATTTAAGTGATAAAAGTTTAGAAGCCACGAGAAGACTCAAGGAAAGCTTGAGGGAATTCCCAGCTACAACATGGAATGACGTTTATAACAGGTATAACACTAAGCTTCGTATAGAAGAAGATATTATTGCTCGTTCGAAGGATGAAGATCGTATCAGCTCCAGACGTTCCGAATCTTAAAGAATATCAGGTAAGAACAGGTACGACCCTTATATGGGACCTTCGGGGCGAGAAACTCATCCCAGGTTCGAAAACCCTCGGTCAGAATATAGACCATCAAGCAGATATGCGGGCTCATCCTCATCAAGATCTAGAAAGGATCGGGATGAACGAAATAGAGGTAATACACGAATTGGGGACCACACCTTCAATGTAAGTACTTCCAAACTAATTTCAGTATTAAGAAATATGGGTGATAAGGTTCGATGGCCCAAAGAAATGAGGTCGAACCCAAATAAAAGGAACCTAGATTTCTGGTGTGAATTCCATAATGATCATGGACACAGAACTACAGATTGTAGATTTTTGCAAGGTGAGGTAGAACAATTATTGAAACAGGGCTACTTAACAGAATTGTTTAGTGAAAAAGGTAAGCAGGCATACATGAAGAACAGGCAGGAGCCCCCAAAACCACCATCTCCAAAACGAACCGTCAACGTGATACATGGAGGTGAAGAAGTAAACAGAGTGGTCTGCAAAAGAACCACAAAGTTCACCATTACACACGGGAAGCGGGTTCGTGAAAACTTAGAAGCAAACAATATAACCTTTGATGATGCAGATATTAGTGGATTAATGCTTCCTCACAACGACGCTCTGGTAATATATTTACTTATTCATGACACTAACGTAAAAAGAGTGTTGATTGATCCAGGTAGTTCAGTCAATATTATTTTGCTAAGGGTCGTTGAAGAAATGATATTGGGGAATCAAGTAATTCCAAGGGCGCGAGCTATATCAGGGTTTGATAACTCTACAATTATAACAAAAGGGGAAATTGAACTTAGCACTTATGCTGAGAGAGTAATAAAAAATACTAGGTCCCAAGTCATCGATACTGATATGGCCTATAACGTAATCATGGGGAGGCCATGGATCCACGACATGAAAGCAGTACCATCCACCTTGCATCAGATAATTAAATTCCCTTCCGAATGGGGAATTCAACATATTAGAGGCGATCATCAAACCGCGAGAAATATAAATTCCGTGGTACACTACAACAAAAATGTAAAAGTGGAAGAATCAAAAGAAAAGGAAATCTCCCAAGTAGAAAATATTGCCCAAACAGGTATGGAAGAAATTACTACCCAAATAGGTACGGAAGATATTATTGCCAAAACAGGTACGGAAGAAGATGGCCATGAGAAGGTGAATCAAGTCACCACAGAAGAGGTACCGAATCATACAGACGTAGATACCAGACCTGATGTTATTCAGGAACCAAAGGAAGATGAACACATCAAAACAGCCACGGAAGAACTCGAAGTTGTCCCATTGTTTGAACAAAAGCCCGAACAGAAAGTTCACATAGGCACGGGGCTAAGCCCAAGCCGAAGAGGTAAACTAATTGATTATTTGAAGGCTAACATAGATTGCTTTGCATGGTCCCATTCCGACATGACAGGTATACCTCCAGAAGTGATGACTCATAAGCTAAATGAAGATCCGTCCTTCGTACCTATTAAACAGAAGAAAAGAAAGCAAGGACCATTCAAGAACTAAGTAATTGACGAAGAGCTACAAAAACTCTTGAAAATTTGTTCAATACGCGAGGTAACATACCCTAACTGGTTAGCTAACACTGTAGTGGTACCTAAAAAGAATGGTAAATGGAGAGTATGCGTAGATTACACTGACTTAAATAAAACATGCCCCAAAGATTCATTTCCATTACCACATATAGATCAAATGATTGATGACACCGCATGTCATGAACTGTTAAGCTTTCTAGATGCGTACTCTGGTTATAATCAGATTAAAATGGATCCCTCAGACGAGGAAAAAACTTCCTTTATTAAAAACATGGGGACTTATTATTACAAAGTCATGCCTTTTGGCCTGAAAAATGCTGGAGCCACGTATCAGAGGCTAGTGATGGAGATGTTCCAGGAACATATGGGGAAGACGATGGAAGTTTACATCGATGACATGCTGGTGAAATCAACACACGGGGAGGATCATTTCCAGCCCCTCTCTATTACCTTTGAAATTTTACGCAGGTAAAATATGAAATTGAATCCAGAAAAATACGCCTTTGGCGTAGAATCAGGTAAAATTTTGGGTTTCCTTATATCAAATAGAGGAATAGAGGTAAATCCTGCTCAAATTAAAGCTATAGAGGAAATACCTGATATACTTACGAAGAAAAATGAAGTTCAAAGACTAACAGGCAGAATTGCAGCTTTAGGAAGATTTATTTCCAAGTCTTCGGAGAAGAGCTTTAAGTTCTTTTCAGTTCTTAAAAAGCAGAATCAGTTCGAATGGACTGAGGAATGTCAACATGCTCTCAAAGATCTGAAGGCTTATCTGTCAAAACCCCTGTTGCTATCAAAGCCAAAAGAGGGGGAAAAGTTGTATATCTATCTTGTCGTTGCAGAAATTACTGTAAGTGTAGTACTGGTAAGGGCAGACAGAGGTAAACAATCTCCCATTTATTATGTAAGCAAGACTTTGTTAGATGCTGAAACTAGATACCCACATCTAGAAAAATTAGCCTTGGCTCTAATCATGGCAGCCAGGAAATTAAGACCATATTTTCAATGTCATCCAATCACTGTTGTGACCTCATATCCATTAAGAAATATTCTGCATAAACAGGAATTATCAAGAAGACTAGCTAAATGGGATATAAAATTAAGCGCGCATGACATAATATATCAGCCTAGGACTGCAATAAAGTCTCATATTCTAGCTGATTTCGTCGCCGATTTTAATAATATCATCGTCCCTGAAGTAGAAAAAGAGTTACAACTTTGTAATGGGACTAATCCGGGCATATGGACCTTTTTCACTGACAGCTCTTCTAATATAAAAGGAATCAGCTTAGGCATAGTCTTAATATCACCCACGGGTGAAACGACATGGCAAGCTATTAAATGTTATCCCATAACTAACAATGAAATAGAGTATGAAGCTACCATTGCAGGACTTGAACTGGCACGAGAACTCTCAGTTGAGCAGATCGTGACTAAAAGCGACTCCCAGCTGGTAGTAAATCAGATGCATGGGACTTATATTTCTCGAGAGACTCGGATGCAACATTATCTGGAAAAGGCACGAGATCTCATAAGGCAGTGAAAAACATGGAAGGTTGTACAAATACCTAGAGAGGAAAATGCAGAATCGGATGCATTGGCTAACCTCGCAGCAACTACAAAAGTAACAAATAAAGACAATGCAATTGTCGTCCACCTGTTTCATTCAGCAATTGACCAAGACAAAAATGAGGTAACTTTTAACAATTTAACTTGGGATTGGAGAAACAAAATTTTAATTTTTTTGCAGAATGACACCGTACCTGAAGACAAAAAAGCAGCTCAGTACTGCCTCATTCGCAATTCTCTATATCGCAAAATGTTCGGAGGTCCCCTAGAGAAATGCCTCAGACCAAATCAAACGGAGTTCGTGATGAAGGAAGTACACGAAGGACACTGTGGAAATCATGCAGGTGCGAAATCTTTATTCAAAACCCTAATCAGAGCAGGGTACTATTGGCCCAAGATGGAAGAAGAGGCTGAAAGCTTCGTAACTAAATGCGACAAACGCCAGCGATTTGCTAACAACATGCATCGACCGGCAGAGTTATTACACCCAGTGATATCGGCATGGCCATTCATGAAATGGGGGATGGACATAGTGGGACCCCTTCCCTCAGCTAAAGGAAAGGTACGGTTCTTACTCGTGTTAACTGACTATTTCACAAAATGGGTGGAGGCAGAAGCTTTCAAACAGGTGCGAGAAAAAAAAGTAAAAAGCTTCATATGGAGAAATATAATATATCGATTTGGAATACCGAAGGAGATCGTATGTGATAATGGCCCGTAGTTTATAGGCTCGCAAATCACAGAATTCCTTGAAAGCTAGCAAATCAAACGAATTACTTCATCACCATATCACCTAGTGGCTAATGGGCAAGCTGAATCAACAAATAAAGTCATCACCAATAACATAATGAAACGGTTGGAGAAAGCCAAGGGAAATTGGCCTGATGAATTACCGGCAGTGCTATGGGCTTACAGAACGACGTCAAAAACAACCGCGGGAGAAACTCCATTCGCGCTTGTTTATGGCTCAGAAGCTTTAGTACCGCTGGAGATTGGCGAACCAAGAATAAGGTTTACAACAGCCACGGAGGATGCTCATAACGACGAGTTAAGTACCAATCTAGATTTTCTCGAGCAAAGAAGAGAAGTTGCGTTAATATGAATGGCAACTCAAAAACAAATCATAGAGCGTTATTACAACCGGAAATCTCACCTCAGATATTTCAAAATTGGGGACTTCGTTCTTAAAAAAGTCTTCCAATCAACAAAAGAATCCGGTGCAAGAAAGCTAAACCCAAATTGGGAAGGACCCTACAAAGTCCGAGGCATCGCTGGGAAAGACGCTTATGAGCTGGAGGCTATGGACGGCAGGATCTTACCAACCAGCTGGAATGTCATCCATTTGAAGAATTATTATTTCTAAGGAAAAGGAATACCCTCGGTCAGGTATCGCCACGTTCGATTTTACTTTTGTACAGTTAAAATTTTAATAACCGTTTTAGATGATAGGCAAAAAGCTAACCCATCACCAGATGATGATATTAGACCTGCAAAGACGCGAGGAAGTAACTGAATTCCCGGTCTAGGGTTACACATTCTTATGGACATTTTAAAAGGGTTAAGCAGTCATCATCTAAAAACTATATACCTTCGAGTCCCGTATGTTTTTCCTTTTCAGGAAAAGGACCACAAGGAAGGATTAGTCAAGTGCTCGAGATTTCATTCTTCAACGCTCAAACACTTGGGGGACTATACAATATGGAAGGCAAATACGAAGCGAAGAAGACTATCAAAAAGTCAAAGCTCGATCTTGAAGATCCATCATCCCAACGAGTCAAGTGATACGAGGAAAATCAAAAGAGCCAAAGACTCAAAGTACAAAGCCTGATTCAAAAAACATTTGAACATGTTCATAAATGCTAACAAACGTTTAGGTTAAAAGGCAAAATATTAGTTACGAGCAAGAAATGCACATCTTTGTACTTATTCAGAAAATTGTTGTAACTAAAAACAATTATGAAATCTTTGTACTCATGCAAAACTTGTTGTTAATAAAAACAGTTACGGATGGAAGATCATTATCCTTGTATCTATTCAAAAAATTGTTATAAACAAAAAGCAGTTATGAATGAAAAAGCATCACCCTCGTATTTATTAAAAACTGTTGTCACTAAAAACAGTTACGGGTAAAAATCCATACCTTTATAAAAACTGTTACAGATAAAAAATAGTTATTCCTTGTATTAACTCGAAAAAACTGTTTCACAAGAAAACCAGTTACGAAATACAAGATTACATCAAACCTGTTAAAAGAAAACAACTGCAACATGAGTTTTAGACGATACTCAAACACATGTGAAATGCTACGAAAGTTCAAACACAAAAATGTTCTTCAGAAACATTGTTAAATATGTGAAAATTCATATCTCTCTATTGCATTTTTACACCATTATGAAGTTGAGACGTCTTCTTCATTAAATGTCGATAAAAAAAAGGGCCCTCTTTCACAAAATTGTACCTACTACAAAAAGGTACGAATAATCTAAGCATTTTATATAAACTCAGAGGTAAACCTTAAACCTCAAAAATGAAACATGCAAAAGACTTAAAGAGTGAAACATAAACTCAAATCAAAAGTCATACTTGCATTAATATATTAACGGCTAAGTAAACTAAGTATTAACTTATACTTAGACGTATTAAGTTTTTATACATTGAGGTGCCCCTAAGTTGTCATTAGGGGACTTAAAAGGATCCAAACTTACCCCCGATGGGGCTGGGGGTAACCACCAATTGAAACGAAAAAAAGGAGGAACCAACATCTTAAACTTCTTCAGACGGGGGATTGACTTCACTGGCAGGAGGAGCAGCTTGGGATGAAGAGATTTGAGCAGCAGGAGCCTCACCTTCAGGTGAAGAGAGATTTTGACCTTGTTGAGACTTCTCAATGGTCTCCTTGATTTTATCAATTTCAGCATTGAGGTCAAAACCCTCCCAGCTCATTTCAGTCAATGTGTCGAGACAAGAGTTCATATACACCCAACTGACATCGACAACTGCCCTGTCTTCAAGAGCCTCATAATATTTCTCCTACAGCACGATCTCATCTCTTAATTCATCCCTCTCAGCTACGACATCATCATTAGAGGCCCTTAAAAGAGCGAGAGACCTTTCCAGGAATTGAGCATTTTCCAAAGAGTTGCGGAGATCCTCCTGTGTCTGGGTAAGTGATTGCATAAGTTCTCCCGAATATTCCTCCTTTTGGTCTAGTAAGGTCTTCAAGCTCCTAATCTCTTCAGAGGCATGGGACAGCTGCTCTGCGAATGAGAACTCTAGGACGCTCTTATCCTTGTCTACATGATCAGAAGATGCCTTCTCCACGGCCAACTCTGCTGTCATAACCCTCACTTGCTGCTCCAAGTTACATTTTTCTTCTTCTACAGCCTCCATGCCGAGCCTTAAGCTTTCATACTTCTCTTTCAAGTTATCTGCTTCAGCATGCCACTCATTTTCTTCCTGCTCCGTATGAGAAACCCTCTTCATAAGCTCCGTGCCTATGATCTACAAAAGGAAATAAATTAGATACGGTAAGTACGTTTACAAGAATTAATGAAAGAAAATGCATTCTACCTTTAAAGAAGTATGCACAATCTCATTAGCCCATGTAAGGGAACTGTGGCTGTTACACCCCGCAATATTACGTCAATATTATGCCCTGCAGTATTATATTACGATGATGTTATGCCTTGCAGTATTACATTACGATGATGTTACGCTTCGCAGTGTTAAGTTGCGACGATGTTGCACCCTGTAGTATTGTGCGTTGAATTTGTTGTAAGGTAATTGGCATAAGTTCAAGGAAAATATTATTTGTAGATTATAAGGATTATGCTATTTCGAGCAAGTGACGAGTAAATCCGTGAAGGTGAGAAGGGAAGAAAGTCAAAGAAAATGAGTTTTCGTTCAAGTTTGGCATATTGGGATAAAATTCGGCCCGAGCTAAAATACCCGGTATTTATGAACTAGTACGATACAAGGTACCACATGGCCATGATAGTAAGGTATGTGAAAGTGAGTAATATTTTAAGTAAGTGAAAATAATTCATAATTATACGGGTGATTGGTTAATTATCGGGTAACGGGACATTCCCCAGTTAACTAATAAGTGGATAGAAATTACTAAAGTACACGCGTCAAGAAGACACAATTCAAGAAATGACTAAGTAGTGACTTATGCCTAGGTGGCTACCTAAGCATAAGTGGGAATTAATGACTTATCAAAACAAGACTTATACAAGCCTTGTTACATTTTCCATATTGAACAAACTGAGAACCATAAAAACGTTATCCATTCAAAAAGCAAACCATCTTTCTTCGTTTGATGTCCAGAAAGCTTCAAAGAAGCAAATTTCGTTCAAAAAATTCAAAGAAGCAGAAGCAGATTTAGTTCAAAGAATTCAAAAAGCAGAAGCTTAATCCGATTTTTTTGAGTTCTAAGTTCAATCAATGAAGGTTTTCTAACGGAATATTATACAGAGTTGTTCCTACTCTAGGTATGTTAAGGCTATCCCTTCTTTCTTTTGGCATGGTCCAAATTA
>ML282727.1:0-10201 GCA_005239495.1 Nicotiana undulata | reverse complement strand
CCCCCCCCGATAAAATTATTATTTTTTAAAATATTTTTTAGTTTTACTTTTTTCATCTTTCGGTTTATACAGGTTCAAAATTTTACAAGTTCCAAAGTTATGAGTTCAGATGTTTATGTATTTCGAAGTTTACGGGTTTAGAAATTATAAAGTTTACGGGTTCGAAATTTCGTGGTTTCGAAAGTTTTGCGGTTCCGAAATTTATGAAATTTGTGGGTCCGGAAGGTTGTTGGTTCGAAAGTTTATGGCTTCATGTTTATTGTATCAAAATTATTTAAGAATACTCTTGAGAAAATATTTTCCTTAATTTGCGTACCATCCAAACACCGGAAAATGAATAAGATTGCTACTTGTTTTCCAAGAAAACATTTTCTTGGAAAATATTTTCCATGGAAAACATTTTCCGTCATACCAAAGACACCCTTAATAATAAGTCTCTGTGAGAACGATACTGATCTACTCATTACTTTTTTACTTGACGACCGTGTATGTTACGGCTGCGTTTGGCCGCAAACAAATTTTTGATCAAATCATAGTTAATTAGAAGTATTCTTGGGATCTTTACAAATGTTACTTAATATCTAGGTTTGATACCCCCAGTCCTCTCGAACAGGGGGTGGGTGGAAGATGTTGAAATACACTTGTGGCAACTTGTACTTTAGTCTCACATCATATTTCACTAAACAATTAAGAAACACTCAACAAGAGTTAGGCATTGGCCAAATAGGCTTTCGGCCCTTTACTTTCTAACTCAATTCGAGAGTAATTAACAATAGATCACGCCAGTCATAGTCCCCACCAAGAGAAATCTTAGTGCTGGGGTATAGGGACATTGAACCAATACTCCTTAATTATGAGTATATATTTTATTAAAATCTCATCATTGGAACTGCATTTAGGTTAAAGTTATATATTGGGGTTCGGCGACGGATCATATGATAGAGAAGTTGTCTTTTGAGTTAGGAGAGGGAGAAACAATGATTATTGAGTTATTTTCCAATAATCAATAATAATAGTAAAATAAATATTTGCACAAATTATAACTCCCAACTATCTTGATCTACGTACGATCGACTTACAATGTATATGTTGAGGTGTTTTAAAGGTTGCATGTCCCGATTTTGCATTTTAAAATAGTGATAGTATTTAGCATATATATAAATGTGACTCGTATACGAATGCATATTTGTAAATGAAATGGTTGATAGACAAGAAGCCTGTAGGGGACTAATTAATTAGTGGAAAGCATGTGGAAAGGTAACAAATATATAACGTGTTTACGTCAAAATCTGGGATAGGTTCTCCAAAAAGCAAATAATTAACAAAAAACCAACTGAACAAAACCAATGGTTCCATTGTATTTTTGTTATGATTATCCCACTCCTATGGACACCCATGTCGGCCACATACATTTCTTTTTCTATAAAAATAAAAACAATTTCTTATTTAAAGAAGCTCTCCACCTATGAAATATCCAGATTATTATTATTGTGTTTTCTTGGTGGTTCAAAATGAAAAGTGGGGAATTCTCTTGTTTCCGCACTTATGTCGAATTAGCACAACTCTAACGTATATCAAATAATTAAGAGGATGTGACATTTTGATGTGAAAGTTCCATTCCCTGGCATAAAGTTGAGTCATGCATGGAGGTGGGAATGTTTGGAAAAAATAACCACAGATTAATGCAATAATTACATCAATTGAGGCAGTCCCTTTGTACGATTTCGACCCTTAAGCACAAGTGTTATGAACTTGAATAGATACTACTCCAGTAAATTGCAACTTATGACTTACATAGAGTGTAGAGGTATGACCAGTAAGGGTGAAGCCGCTTCGTCGTAATTTTTTGTTAAATATATGTATAAATAATCTGCAAAATACCATATAAGTTACAAAATGTATTTAGTGTGACACAATTTTTTGTTGGTATAGCGCCTGATTTCTCTAGGCAAGATCGCGGGATCGAAATTTATATCCTCTTTTTCTTTTTGAGGATTTTGGCTAAAAAAAGGGTCATTTGTAGTTGTACCCTATAGTTGTGCCATCTTTTAACCCGTACTCTATTTTTCAAAATTATTGATTTGGTAGCCAACTGATAAAAATCTGTAATAATATGACAATTACACCCCTGACAAAAGATATAAAACCTGCATAACGTGTTAATCGCGTGATCTGCAACCTCATTCGTGAAAAAAGGCTGACAAGCTTTATCAAAAAAATATAAACTTGTCCAGATTCATCTTCAGAATCACACTTGCACAAAGTTGTTCACCTTGAAGCTAAAACTTCATGCTAATGTAGAATGAAGTTGTTTCATGTTGAAGCTAAAACTTCATGCTAATATAGCATGAAGATGTTTCACATTGAAGCTAAAACTTCATGCTAATGCATGCTGGAGTTGTTTATCCTGCAGTCTACAGTTTTGTATTGAGTTTTATCCGAAACTTCAGTCTAAACATGCTGAAGTTATTTAGTTCATTTGCTTAAACTTCAGACTAAACATGCTTAAGATTTTTAGTTCATTTGCGAAAACTTCAAACAAAACATGCTTAAGTTTTTTAGTTCATTTGCTAAAACTTCAGACTAAACATGCTTAAGTTTTTGTCTTGCAGTATGTAATTTTCTAATGAGTTTTTGCTAATGCATGCTGAAGTTATTTAGTTCATTTGCTAAAACTTCAGACTATACATGCTTAAATTTTTAGTTCATTTGCTAAAACTTAATACCAAACATGCTTAAACTTTTTAATTCATTTGCTAAAATTAAGACTAAACATGCTTAAATTTTTTTGTTCATTTTTGCTAAAACTTCAGACTAAACATGCTTATATTTTTGTCTTGTAGTATGTAATTTTCTAATGAGTTCTTGCTAATGCATGTTGGAGTTATTTAAGTTCATTTGCTAAAACTTCACACCAAAACATGCTGAAGTTTTGTCCTGCAATCTACAGTTTTGTCATGAGTTTTATCCGAAACTTTAGTCTAAACAAGCTGAAGTTTTTTAGTTCATTTGCTAAAACTTCAGACTAAAAATGGAAGTTTTTTCCTGCAGTATGTAATTTTCTGATGAATTTTTTCTAATGCATGCTGAAGTTGTTTAGTTCATCTACTAAACCTTCATACCAAAACATGCTGAAGTTTTGTCCTGCAATCTACCTTTTATTATAGAAAGGCAAAATCGTCTTTTTTAAATGCTTTAACAAAAAATGGGTACATATGCAAACAGAAAATAAAACGGGTATAAGTTAAAAAGGGGCGACCATGCAATTTTTACAAAGAAAAAGAGACGGATTTGATCATCTACTCGGAGAAGAATGCATCTCTTGGGATGTAGAGTGTTTCATTCAACGGCTTTAAACAATCCGGCTTTCGTTGTATTTTTTTTGGTCAATTAAGTTATTTTGTTACCTTTTTACTCTTTAATTCTTTTACTTTTTTGTTAGAATTTCTTGAAATAGTTTTATTTTATGAGTGCACTCTATAAAATTATTTGGAGTTTCTCAAATAAATATTTTAATTTATAATTCAACTTAAAAATTCATTAGATCATCCTAAAAAATCGTTCAATCTTTCAAAATCAAGTTCAGAATCTCAAACATATAACTTGAACGAAATGGTCAGTGGTCGGAGCAATATTTGTTAAGATGTGAAAGTTATCTTAATTATTAGAGGATTAGTTCGTTAAGTAGAGATTAGTTAGTTGAGTATGTTAGTTTATTAAATCAGTTAGTGGGCCAACTGGCATTAGTTAGTGGTGGTTAGTCCTAGTTGGCATATACAATGTATATATGTATGCTATTCTCCACTGAATGAGATGAGATTCATTCTTCTGCATTTTTCTTTCTCTTTCTCGATGCCTTCTTCCCCAGAACCTATAGAATGTTTTATGAAGTCTTCATTGATGCTTGACTCAAGCTCAGCTCAAGCTCGTTCATGGCAGATTATCAAGTTTTGATATGGTATCAGAGCCAGTGAGAGTTTTTCCTCCGGTAACTGTAATTATGCATTCTTTCGATCGATCAGTTGATTTTCTGTCTTCCGTCACATGCAAACCTTAATTCCAGTCATTTTTGTTTTTAATCGAACAATTCGATCTTCCTGCTCAAGTATAGATATCAATTGTAGTTTTGATAGTTCTGTTTCCCAATACTTAGCTTGATTGAATCACCTATGGCAATTCTAGATGAAAATGAAATACCTAATGATTTAGAAACTGATTTACCGGCTGGAAATGGCCAATCAACTGTGGATCTGAGCAGTCCTTTGTACATGCACCCCTCAGATAATCCTGGTGCAATGTTAGTATATGTTCCTATTGATGGTGTTGGATATACATCCTGGAGGAGGAGTGTATTACGTGCACTTTCTATGAAGAACATTGTAGGTTTCATCAATGGAGAGTGTAAGAAACCAGACTCAAACTCTCAAAACCTTCGATTGTGGGAGAGATGTGATGATATGGTAACTTTGTGGATTCTGAATTCACTGTCTAAGGAGATTGCAGATAGTGTGGAATATGTGAACAATGCAACAGAGCTGTGGAAGAAATTGGAAGATCGATATGATCAGCCCAATGGTGCAAAGCTGTATCAAATACAAAAGGAAATCAATGACCTTTCTCAAGGACCTCTAGATATCATAGGATATTACACTAAGATGAAGAAATTGTGGGAAGAACTGATTAACTTAGGTGCTAAAAATCAATACAACTGCCATTGCACATGTGGAGCAAAAGAAAGTATGCACAAGGCAGAACAAGATAGACGTTTGATACACTTCCTCATGGGACTTAATGAGATTTATACTGTGGTGCGTGGGAGTATCTTGATGATGAATCCATTACCTTCGATGGCACAAGCATTTTCACTGTTGGTTCAAGAAGAAAAACAAAGGAAAATTAGGCCAAGTAACCAATTTGCCTTGGAGTCAACCTCTTTGAATGTAAACACCTTGAAGCAGAACAGTTACAGAACAAACTACTCTGTTGGTAATAACTACAATGGTACAAGCAGGTCTAGACCAATGTGTGAATATTGTAAGAGGCCGGGACACACTAAGGATAAGTGTTACAAGCTGCATGATTACCCTCAAAGTTATGGACATAATTTCAAAAACAACAATAACTTCAATCAACACATTCCAAATCAGAACTATAGACCTAGTGGTGGCTTCAACAGAACAAACAAGACATTTGCTAATGTACATGGATCCCAAGTGGAGATTCCATCACATGATGAGTTTGATGCACAGAAGGATAATCAGAATATGAATTTAACTCAAGAATAGTATGGGTACATCATGAACCTGCTGCAACAATTTCAGTTAGGAAATGGAGCAGAAGGCACCAACAATGCAAACTCAGCTTGTGCAACTGCCAACTTTGCAGGTATTGTTGCTTTTACATCCTCAATTGACTTTAATAAACTGTCATGTAATTGTTTAAAAAATAAAGTTGACTCATGGATACTAGATTCCGGAGCCTCAAATCACATGACATTTAACAAATCTCTCTTGACCAAAATCATAACCTTACCATACCCTCTCCTTGTCATTCTCCCAAATGGATATAAAGTAAGAGTAATGCAAATTGGCAAAGTGACACTTATACCTGAGATCATCTTGGAAAAGTGTTGTTTATACCCTCCTTCAACTTAATTTCTGTCCATTATCTAACAAAACCTCAAGGTTTGGTTGCTTTCTCTAATAACTCATGTCTGCCGCAGGCCCCTTCAATGAAGAGGCCTCTGGTGATTGGTAAAGCCATGGATGGCTTATACTTTCTATGTCAAAGGTGCCTGCAGAATAAACAGTATGATCCTATCAAAGTTTCTTCTCTGTCAGCTTGTTGTTGTGCTTGCAACACACAATGTCATCTTCACAGAAATGTAAATAAGTCATCACTCATAAATAAGTGTGTTCCCCTTTCACTTGTAAATATTTCATCTGCAAGCAATAGAGAACCGTCTTTCTCCTTGATCTCCCATGAATTTGTTACAAATTATGTGAATGTTATGTGACATAACAGGCTTGGTCATGTACCTTTTGCTAAAATGAGGAACATTGTTTCAATACCTACAAGATTCTCATCTAAACAACCTTTTACTTGTTCTATATGCCCAACGGCCAGACAAGAAAGACTCCCCTTTCCTTAAAAGACTAGCATAGCCACCAAAGTGTTTTAACTCTTGCATGTTAATCTGTGGGGACCTTACCATGTTACAACATATGATAACTATAAATACTTCATTACCATAGTAGATGACTACCGTAGATCAACCTGGATCAACTTCTGTCATGCAAGAGTAATGCCCTTCAAGCCATCAAAACCTTTATTATTTTAATAGAAAACAAATTCAACACCAGAGTCAAGACCATTAGATCAGACAATGGACTGGAGTTCACAAACACAGAAAGCAATTCCTTTTTTCAATCCAAAGGCATAATACACCAAAGAACCTGCCCTTACACACCCCAACAAAATGGTATAGTAGAAAGAAAACACAAATATCCAAAGGCATATAGCTTGGCCTCGCAAGGCTCAAACCACCCAATCGGAGAACGACATCGCCGACCATATAAAGCCTCGAATGGAGCCATCTCGATGCTGGACTGATAACTGTTATTGTATGCAAACTCTGCCAAAGGCAAGAACTGGTCCCATTGACCGCCAAAATCAATCACACAAGCCCTGAGCATATCCTCCAAAATCTGAACTGTACGCTCCGACTGACCATCAGTCTGAGGGTGAAATGCTGAGTTGAGATCTATCTGAGTGCCCATCTCACTGTGCAATGCTCTCCAAAAGTGCGAGGTGAACTGAGGACCTCGATCTGATATAATGGACACCAGCACACCGTGGAACCGGACTATCTCCCGAACATAAATCTGGGCCAGCCTCTCCGTAGAATAAGTAGTAGCCACAGGAATGAAATGCGCCGATTTGGTCAACCTATCCACAATGACCCAAACCGTGTCAACCTTTTGCAAAGTCCGAGGCAAACCAACCACAAAGTCCATGGTGATGCGCTCCCATTTCCACTCAGGAATGGGCATCTGCTGAAACAAGCCTCCTGGCATCTGGTGCTCGTACTTGACCTGCTGACAATTGAGACACCTAGCCATAAACTGCACTATATCTTTCTTCATCCGCCTCCACCAGTAGTGTTGCTTCAAATCATGGTACATTTTCGTCGCACCCGGATGAACAGAATACTGAGAACTGTGGGTCTCTTCCAAAATTTTCTTCCTCAAGCCATCAATATTAGGAACACATAAACGGCCCTGGAGCCTCAAGACACCATCCTCGCCCAAAGTAACCTCCTTGGCCCTGCCATGGACCACTGCATCCTGAAGCTCTGCAAGGCAGGGATCATCAAACTGTCGAGCCTTAATCTCCCCCAATAATAAAGACTGAGAAGCTACATGAGCCAAAACTCGACGAGGCTCTGAAAGGTCCAATCTCACAAGGCGATTGGACAAGGACTGAATGTCCAAGGATAAAGGTCTCTCCTCAGCTGCAATGTAGGCCAAGCTACCCATACTCGCTGCCCTCCTGCTCAAAGCATCTTCTACTACATTCGCCTTGCCCGGGTGATATAAAATAGTGACATCATAATCTTTTAATAACTCAAGCCATCTCCGCTGCCTCAAGTTAAGGTCCCTCTGCTTAAACAAGTACTGTAGGCTACAGTGGTCAGTATAAACCTCACAAGATACACCATATAGATAATGCTGCCGTATCTTCAAAGCATGAACAATCGCTGCCAACTCCAAATCGTGCACAGGGTAATTCTTTTCAGGAACCTTCAGCTGTCGCGAATCATAAGCAATAACCCTGCCATCCTTCATCAGCACACACCCCAACCCGACGCGTGAAGCGTCGCAATACACGGTATACATCCCAGAGCCGGAAGGAAATGACAAAACTGGTGCTGAGGTCAAGGCTGACTTGAGCTTCTGAAAGCTCGCCTCATACTCGTCAGACCACCGAAACGGGACATTCTTTTGAGTCAATATGGTCAGTGGGGCTGCAATAGAGGAGAACCCCTCCACGAATCGGCGATAATAGCCTGCTAGGCCCAAGAAACTCCTAATCTCTGTAGCTGAAGTAGGACGTGGCCAACTCTGAACCGCCTCAATCTTTTGAGAATCAACCTTGATACCTTCTCCGGATTCCACATGCCCCAAAAATGCCACGGAATCTAACCAGAACTCACACTTGGAGAACTTAGCATACAACTTCTGTTCCCGCAAGGTCTAGAGCAAAACTCTCAAGTGCTGCTCATGCTCACCCAGGCTTCGCGAATAAATCAAGATGTCATCAATGAAGACGATGACGAAGGAATAAATATACGGCCTGAATACCCTATTCATCAAGTCCATGAAGGCGGCAGGGGAATTAGTCAAACCAAAAGACATCACCAAGAACTCATAATGGCCATATCTGGTACGAAATGCAGTCTTCGGAACATATGAAGCCCGAATCCTCAGCTGATGATAACCCGATCTCAAGTCAACCTTAGAAAACACGCGAGCTCCTTGTAACCGATCAAATAAATCGTCGATGCACGGCAGAGGATACTTATTCTTGATGGTTACTTTATTCAGTTGGCGGTAGTCAATGCACATCCGCATAGACACATCCTTCTTTTTCACAAATAAGACTGGAGCACCCCACATCGACACACTCGGCCTGATGAACCCCTTGGACAACAACTCCTCAAGTTGCTCCTTCAACTCCTTCATCTCCTTAGGAGCCATACGATAGGGGGGGATGGAGATAGGCTGAGTATCTGGGGACAAATCAATATGGAAGTCAATATCTCGATCTGGAGGCATGCCTGGAAGATCCGAAGGAAACACATCTGGAAACTCTCGAACAACAGGCACCGAATCAATGGTAGGAGACTCGGCGGTGGTGTCCCGCACATAAGCAAGGTAGGCCAAACAACCCTTCTCGGCCATATGCCGAGCCTTTATGAAGAAAATAACCCGACTGGAGGCACTAACTGAAGAACCTCTCCATTCTAGTCTAGGCGACTCAGGCATGGCTAAAGTGACTGTCTTGGCATGGCAATCTAACACAACATGATAAGGAGATAGCCAATCCATGGCTAGGATAACCTCAAAATCAATCATATCCAGCAATAAAAGATCTGCTCTGGCATCGAAACCGCAGAAAGTGACCACACAAGACCGATAGACTCGGTCTACTACCACAGAATCACCCACATGAGTGGACACATATATAGGAGAACCCAAGGACTCACGAGGGATATCCAGAAAATGAGCAAATAGTACGGAAACATATGAATACGTGGATCCTGGATCAAATAGTACCGAAGCCTCCCTACCACATACTAAGATAATACCTGTGATCACGGCGTCTGAGGCCACTGCATCTGATCTGGCCGAAAAGGCATAAAATCTGGCTGAGGCTCCTGCAGACTGAACTCCCCCAGAGTGAACAGGAACTAACTGACCTCCTCCTGACTGGCCTCCCCCTCTAGGACGACCCCTGCCGACCTGTCCTCCACCTCGAGGCGGCCGGACTACTGGTGCTGAACTCCTAGGATGATAACTCTGCTGCATTGCCTTGCCCCGATACCTGGGACAAAACCTCCACATATGAACCGGCTCCCTACACTCGAAACAACCTCCTGGTGCTACAGCCCGCTGCCCGAAAGAGGAAGAACCCTGAATAGCTGGAGGGCGGTGTGAACTCTCTAGTAAAGCACTGAAATAGGAACTAAAGGATCTTTGATGACTGGAATAACTGCTGGGTGCACCCTGGGTGGCTGGGGGACGANTCCTCATACGGTAACCCTCAATCCGTCGAGCTATCTCGACTACAAGCTGGTATGGGGTACCCATCTCTACCTCTCAGTCCATAGAGGCCCTAATACCTGGATGCAAGCCTGCCACAAACCGTCGCTCCCTCTCGGCATCAGTAGGCAATATCATAAGGGCATGGCGAGACAACTCGGAAAATATAGCCTCATAATCAGTCACTGACATCTGCCCCTACTCTAGTCGCTCAAACTGACCCCTTAGCTCCTCCCCCTCAGAAGGTGGAATGTATATGTCTAGAAATAACTGAGCGAACTGATCCCAAGTGACAGGAGGAGAATCTGCTGGCTTGCTAAGAATATATGACTGCCACCACCTGCGAGCTCTGCCCTCTAACTGAAATGTGGTGAAAT
>ML282723.1:0-14395 GCA_005239495.1 Nicotiana undulata | reverse complement strand
AATGGATTTATTAACATCAATAAGTAGTCAATAAACCAATTCCCAAGCCAAATTATACATTTCATACTATTCCTCCGAGAATACTAAAATTCAACCTCGGACCCACACGTTCGGATTTTTGAAAATTCATGAATGAATTAATTACCCGGAGTCTAAGGATCGAAGTTATGTAATTTATACAAGAATTTATGGCCTAACATGGAAAATCCCAAAAATCCTCAAGAACCCTAAAATTACTACCTAATTCTATGATTTTTAGATGATTTAGTAGTGAATTTAACTAGGAATTAGTGTTTGAAACTAGTAAAACTGTAAAATTTACATACCTCAATAACAGTGGTGGAAGGTCTTTTGACAAGCTCTCTAAAATCTTGAAGAGGAAGATGAAAATGGAGGAATAAGGCTAAGTCCCATATTTTATAACACTGCCTAGTGATTTCTTCACTGCGATCGCGACAAGGGGCCTACGGTCGCGAAGGCCAACTGGCCGGACCCTGCGATCGCGAAAAACAACTGGCAAGACCTCTGCGATCGCGAAGAACGACTGGCAAGACCTCTGCGATCGCGGCAGGGGTCCTGCGATCGCGAAGAACAAACTCACCCGGCCCAGACGCGACTCAATGCGATCGCATGAAACGGGCTGCAATCGCGAAGGGGTGGAACCCACACCTCTGCGATTGCGGTGAACAATCACTAGCCCAGCAAAATCCTCCTCTCCGATCGCAACCCACCTTTTGGGATCGCAGAGAAGGAAACCAGATAGCAGATTTTCTGATTTTTCCAACTTAGCTCCCGGGGGTCTAAAACACCCCCGAGCCCCTCGGGACCCCGTCAAAAAGCACTGGCAAGTCTGTATTCATGATACGGTCTCGCTCGAACTTCCGGAACATGAAAAACAACAACGGAACTCGAAATCAAACCCCAAAAACACATTGATCAAACTTAAGAACTTTGAAATTCTAGAATTCACTTCAATGCGCCGAACCGGCCTAAATTACTCGAAATGACTTCAAATTTTGCAGACGAGTTATAAATGACACAACGGAACTACTCCCGATCTCGGAATTTCATTCGGACCTGGTGAACATAAAATCACCTTTCAAGCCAAATTTCAACTTCTTTAAAAACCTCAAAACTTCATTAACTCCAATTTTCCTCATTTTGATCCGAAACCAATCAAATCAAGTCTGTTTTACACCAAATTTCACAGATAAGATAAGTGACACATAATAAACCTGTCCCGGGCTCCAGAACCGTAATACAGGCCCCGTAACATGATTTTCACATAATTATTCATTTTCAAATTCCTTGATTATTTTCAGAAAACAATTTTCTTTAAAAATACATTTCTCGGGCTTGGGATCTCGGAATTCGATTTCGGGCATACGCCCAAGTCCCATATTTTCCTACTGACCCTCCGGGACTGTCATATCACGGGTCCGGGTCCGTTTACCAAAAACGTTAACCAAAGTCAACTTTACTCAATTATCCAATTCAAAAATCCCATTTTTATCAGATTTTCACATGGAATCTTCCTGGCTACTTGCTCGGGCTGCGCACGAATCTCGAGGTGAGATTAACAGAGGTTTTCGGGGCCTCGAAACACAGATTTAGCTGGAATTACTTAGGATGACCTTTTGGGTCATCACACTTACCAAAGGAGCACTAACCTGTTATTCTCTTCTCCCTGAAAGCTCTATTGATTCTTTTGCCGAGCTTGCAGATTCTTTTATAAAAGCACACTCTGGTGCACAAAAAGTCGAGAAAAGAATGGTGGACATATTCAAAATAAAACAAGGAGACATGGAACTACTCCGTGAATTTGTAGATAGGTTCCAGCGAGAAAGAATGTTACTACCACGGGTGCCTGATAATTGGGAAGCCACGGCGTTCGCGAGCAATCTTCGTCTAGATCCAGAAAGGATCGAGATGAACGACCTAGAGGTAATGCACGAATTGGGGATCACACCTTCAATGTAAGTACCCCTGAACTAGTTTCAATATTAAGAAATATGGGAGATACGGTTAGATGGCCCAAAGAAATACGGTCAAACCCAAATAAAAGGAACCCAGATTTCTGGTGTGAATTTCATAATGATCATGGACACAGAACTGCAGATTGCAGATTTTTACAAGGTGAAATAGAGAAATTATGGAAACAGGGCTACTTAACAGAATTGTTTAGTGATAAAGGTAAGCATGCATACATGAAGAACAGGAAGTAACCCCTGAAACCCCCATCTCCAAAAAGAATTGTCAACGTGATACACGGAGGTGAAGAAGTAAACGGAATGGTTTGAAAAACAGCCACGAAGTTCACAATTACACACGGAAAGCGAGTTCAAGAAAACCCGGACGCATGCAATATAACCTTTGATGATGCAGATTTTGGCGGACTAATGCTCCCCTACAACGATGCTCTGGTAATATCCTTACTCATTCATGACACTAACGTTAAAAGAGTATTGATTGATCCAGGTAGTTCAGTCAACATCATTTTGCTAAGAGTCGTGGAAGAATGCTCTTGGGAAATCAGGTGATCCCAAAGGCACGAGCCATATCAGGGTTCGATAACTCTATGGTTATAACCAAAGGAGAAATTGAACTTAGCACTTATGCCGAGGGAGTAATCAAAAACACCAGATTCCAAGTCATCGATACTGACATGGCTTATAATGTAATCATGGGAAGGCCATGGATCCACGACATGAAAGCAGTACCATCTACATTACATCAGGTAATTAAATTCCCTTCTGAATGGGGAATCCAAGAGATTAGGGGTGATCAGCAAACCTCTAGGAATATTAAATTTGTGGTACATTATAACAAAAAAGTAGAAACGGAAGAATCAAAAGATAGAGAAATCTCCCAGGCAGAAGCTGACGACCAAACAGGTATTGAAGCAATTATTACCCAAACAGGTACGGAAGAAGCTATTGTTCAAATAGGTACGGAAGAAGATAGTTACAAGAATGTAAACCAAGTTACCGCGGAAGATGAATTAAATCACACGGATGTAGATTCCAGAACGGACGTCATTCAAGAACCAGAAGAAGACAAGCACATCAAAACAACAACGGAAGAGCCCGAAGCTATTCCATTGTTTGAACAAAAACTTGAACAGAAAGTGTATATAGGCACGAGGCTAAGCCCCAGTCGAAGAGGTAAGTTAATTAATTATTTAAAGGCTAATGCAGATTGCATTGCATGGTCCCATTCAGATATGACAGGTATCCCACCAGAAGTGATGACTCATAAGCTAAATGAAGATCCATCCTTCGTACCTGTTAAGCAGAAGAAAAGAAAGCAAGGACCATTCAAGAACCAAGTGATTGACGAAGAGGTACAAAAACTCTTGAAAATTGGCTCAATACGTGAGGTAACGTACCCTAGCTGGTTAGCTAACACTGTGGTAGTACCTAAAAAGAATGGTAAATGGAGAGTATGCGTAGATTACACTGATTTAAATAAAGCATGCCCCAAGGATTCATTCTCATTACCACATATAGATCAAATGATTGATGCCACTGCAGGTCATGAATTGTTAAGCTTTCTAGATGCGTATTCCGGTTACAATCAGATTAAAATGGACCCCTCAGATGAGGAATAAACTTCCTCTATTACAAACAGTGGGACTTATTGTTACAAAGTCATGCCTTTTGGCTTGAAAAATGCCGGAGCCACGTACCAGATGTTAGTAACCAAGATGTTCCAAGAACATTTGGGGGAGACGATGGAAGTTTACATCGATGATATGCTGGTAAAATCAACACATGCGAAAGACCATTTCCAGCACTTCTCTATTACCTTTGAAATTCTACGCAGGTATATTATGAAATTGAATCCAGAAAAATGCGTTTTTGGCGTGGAATCAGGTAAATTTTTGGGTTTCCTTGTATCGAATAGAGGAATAGAGGTAAATCCTGCTCAAATTAAAGCTATAGAAGAAATACCTGATATACTTACGAACAAAAAAGAAGTTTAAAGACTAACGGGAAGAATTGCAGCCTTAGGAAGATTTATTTCCAGGTCTTCCGAAAAAAGTTTTAAATTCTTTAAGTTCTCAAAAAGCAAAATCAGTTCGAATGGACTGAAGAATGTCAACGGGCTCTCAAGGATCTAAAAGCTTATCTATCAAAACCCCCGTTTCTATCAAAGCCAAAGGAGGGGGAGAAGTTGTACGTCTACCTTGTCGTCGCAGAAATTGATGTAAGTGCAGTATTGGTAAGGGAATATAAAGGTAAACAATCTCTTATTTATTATGTAAGCAAGACATTACTAGATGCTGAAACTAGATACCCACATTTGGAAAAATTAGCCTTAGCTCTAATCACGGCATCTAGAAAGTTGAGGACATATTTTCAATGTCATCCAATCACTATTGTGACCTCTTATCCATTGAAAAATATATTGCATAAACAATAACTATCAGGAAGATTAGCTAAGTGGGCCATAGAATTGAGCGAGCATGACATAATATATCATCCTAGGACTGCGATAAAGTCTCAAGTTTTAGCTGATTTTGTCGCTGATTTTAATAATAGCATTGTCCCTGAAGTGGAAAACGAGTTACAACTCTTTAACGGTGCTAATCCGGGTCTATGGACCCTATTTACTGATGGTTCTTCCAATGTAAAAAGTGTCGGCTTAGGCATAGTCTTAATATCACCCACGGGTGAAAAGAAACGATAAGCTATCAAATGTTATCCTATAACTAACAATGAAGCAGAGTATGAAGCTGTTATTGCAGGGCTAGAACTGGCACGAGAACTCTCAATCGAGCAAATCGTGATCAAGAGCTACTCCCAACTGGTAGTAAATCAGTTGTAGGGGACTTACATCGCTCGGGAGACTCGGGTGCAACAATATCTAGAAAAGGCACGAGATCTCGTGAGACAATTCAAAACATGGAAGGTTATACAAATACCTAGAGAGGAAAATGCGGAAGTAGACGCATTGGCTAACCTCGCAGCAGTTACGAAAGTTACAAACAAAGACAATGCAATTGTCGTCCATCTATTTCATTTAGCAATAGACCAGGACAAAAATGAGGTAAATTTCAACAAATTAACCTGGGATTGGAGAAATGAAATTTTAATTTTTTTGCAGAATGGCACCATACCTGAAGACAAAAAAACAGCTCAAGCATTTCACCGAAAAGCTACCCGGTACTGCCTCATTCGCAACTCATTATATCGCAAGATGTTCGGAGGTCCCCTAGCTAAATGCCTCGGACCTAATCAAACGGAGTTCGTGACGAGAGAAGTCCACAAAGGACACTTTGGAAATCACGCAGGGGCGAGATCCTTGGTCAAAACCCTTATCAGAGCTGGGTACTATTGGCCTAATATGGAAGAAGAGACTAAGAGCTTCGTATACAAATGCAATAAATGCCAATGGTTTGCCAATAACATGCATCGACCAGCGGAACTATTGCACCCAATAATATCACTATTTAACCAAAAAATTAGATCCTTTGACCAAAGTTATTTTTAGGATGAACGCGGGTTACTGATAATCAAGGAAATAATATTAAGTAAATAAGAATAAGTAAATGATGATAATAAGATCCTCAGAAAAGTAAAGTGTATTGTATTCGTAGTTCAGATGATCTTACAAGCCATTTCCTCTTCCTTTATATAGGGAGTTTCTCAATATAACGTCTGCCTTTTACAATGATCACTCATTAATGACTAATTATTACATTAATGGGACGTTACAAAGGATAACCATAACTGTTGCGTGAAGGTTGTGTAACGTGTAAGTCATTAATTGAGGATCTCTGGATCTGCCCGTAGCTCTGTCCGGATTCATTTTGGCTATATCTCGTCCTTGTACCAATCAGGTTGGGTTTCCCGTAGCTGATTACCTCGTAGGTTTATTGATCCGTATCTCTCTGTTTCGTACCTCTTTATAGAATCATATCCAGCTATCATATTTTTCTTGGTCCACGTAGCTGGCTGAGTTGTCAGGAATCATCTTACGTGTGAAACTCTTTTTTACTAATACAGATAGCCCCCCACTTACCATTTATTTATCGATTAATATTTGGTAAGTGGATATGCATTTATGGCGGGAATATTTTTCCGCCGCTTTACCTCGAAACATTGTATCCTTCTATGAACATAGGTGTCGCTTATCGCTTCCATTTAATGCTCAATCCGCGTGTTCCCTCCCGATTGGTTCTACAGTTACTCAGCACCTTTTAGGGCTTTCTGCAGCTGCATTAGTCACGAAGTGACACCTTAAATTATGACTTTTCTCATCATTGTTTTTTCCCATGTTTGACGGTTGTCTTCAAGTATAAATACCTCTTTTCTTTTATTTACTTCCACGAAATACTTTCTATCTTGTTTATTTTATTTGTAAAGAATTTCTTCTCGTCTTCGTAAACATGTCTTCTTCCAACCAATCTAAAAGAGTAATAGACGTCGAGAATTTGACACCCTCTTCTTTTCTGACTCGGAGCCGGAGGGGTGGTAGACTAAGGAGTTTAAGTTCTACTCCTTCGAGGGGCTCTTCTTCTTCCCAGATTATTTCCCCTCCTTTTGCTAGATCTTTAGTCTCTCCAAGAGCTAGGGCTTCCAGGTCTTTGTCCAGGGGTAGAGATCATCATGAACCCCTTCGCGAACCACGAGTGGATGAAATCATTCCTGCTAAATTTACCTTCACTAGGGATAGTCAAGTCCTTGTAGATCAATCGTTATCCCTTGATAGTGTTGATAGGTATCCCACTCTTATTACTGAAGGTTTGATTCCCCTTGTTCGCAGGGAATGTTCTTGGGCGTCTGATTTTCCCATTGTTATTCCAAATAGCAATCAAAGAACAATGTCTTACAAGACGGGGCATTCTTTTGTTTACACCTACCCTTTAACTCTAGGGTTTAGACCTCCTATTGATCTAGTCATCATCGAATTTTGTCGTTTCTTCAACATTTTCTTAGGACAAGTTGGTCCTCTTATATGGCGGGTTGTCGCGTGTCTTAGATGTTTAGCTTCTTTAGCCTCGATTTCTTTTACCTTCAATCACCTCATTCATCTTTATTCTGCTACCTTGTTTCGTCAAGGGGTTTTCACTCTGGCTTCTAGGAGCAAAAGAGTGTTTGTAACACCTGATGACGACAAGGATAGAGGCTGGTACCTTCGGTACGTTGTTGTGCCCACTGCTGGTTTAGTGGGTGAAGAAAATCTTCCCTTCCCTGAGAAGTGGAATCGTGCACGTGAGTACATTTTAGCTCACTTGTTATTTTCTTCTCTTTGCTTTAAGTGTTTTATTAACACCGTAGCTATTTTCTTTTTCTTTCAGCAATCATGGGTATTGTTGAGAATGTCTCCGGTATCCGTGATTGGGTAGAAAAGTTGTTTTCGGTTCCTCCATTGGAGGAAAGATCTTGGAAGTACTTCTCTAGGAAGTACGGTTGGAAAGTGAAGACTCACGGTAAGTGAAACTTTTGTTTTTTGCTTCTTTTCCTTACTCGAGCCTCTTTTTCTTAGTTTGTTTAACCTTTTTCTTTCGACGGGGTTTTCTGCTTGGGAGGTGTCTGCTGCATCCATTCTGAAGATGTCCTTGGCTCAAGACTATGAAATTATTACTGGCTCCTCTTCTTCAAAGAGAAATGTTAATGGGTCTAGGACCTTAGAAGAAGAAGAAGAAGAAGAAGAAGAAGAAGAAGAAGAGGGCACTTTGGTGCACAGGTCACTTAGAAGAAGGGTGGTCTCGGACGATGAGTCTACACCCTTGGCAGTGTCTTTCGTTCCTGATGTTAGACCTTCTACATCCGGGGATGATTCTTCTTCTCTTGCACAAGATTCCGTGGATCATCTATTCCGCGAAGGCTTTGGCCCTGCTGCTAATGAGACGCCTCTGGCTGTTTTTTCCCCCTCCTTTAGAGAAATCTCTTCGTCCGTCCCAGCTATTTCCTCTGCTCCTTTGGCCATTACTACTCATGCTGCTGCCTTGCCCGTGGCTTTCTCATCTCCTCAAGTTTCCGCGCATGATACTTCTTCTTCTCCACAAATTTCATTACCCGTGGCTCTTTTATCTCAGCCTGCTTTTGTGCCTCTTGTTAAAGAAGTAGGGTCTTCCAGCAGGGAGATGAGGCAAATGCTAATTGAGGTTCCGGCTGATGGGAGCCTTTTTAAGAAATCTGGCCAACCTGAAGTGTGGCTGAAGCCTTTGATTGGCCCAACAGAGAGGACCAAGCTTGATAGCCATAGCGCCCTTACATGGGCTAATGAAGTCATACATTCCTCTTTGAAGGTAAAATGCATTTTCTCTCATTTCATTTTTGTACATGAAATCTATCGTATCTAATTGATTTCTCTTTTGTAGACCAATATTATAGGCATGGATATCATGAAGAGGATTTCTAACACGGAACAAGAGCTAAAGAAGTGGCATGCTGAAGTAGGGAATTGGAAAGGGCAATATGAAAGCCTGAGGCTCGACATGGAAGCCTTAGAAGAAGAAAAGTGTACCTTGGAGCGGCAGATGAGAGTCGTGGCTGCGGAGTTGGCAGTGGAGAAGGCTTCTTCTAACCAAGCAGACAAAGACAAGAGCATTATTGAGTCTTCGTTTGCTGAGCAATTATCCCGTGACTCAGAAGAAGTTATGAGCTTGAAAGACTTGTTGGGGCAGAAGGAGGAATACTCAGGTGAACTTGTGCAGTCACCCACCCGGACTCAAGAGGATCTTCGCAATGCTTTAGACAAAGTCCACACTAGAGGAGTCAATTGTACCTTTGAGGGTTGCCCATGAAGCTGCTGAAGCTGAGAAGGACGGGCTAAGAGCTGAGCTTGAAATATGGGAGAGAGATTATAAAACTCTCGAAGAGGCGGCTGTTGTCGATGTTAGTTGGGCGTACATGAATTCTCCCCTTGACACATTGACGGAAATGAGTCAAGAGGGTTTCAACCTTAGTGCTGAAATAGCTAAAATCAAGGAAGCCATGGAAAAGGCTCAACAAGATCAGAATCTCTCTTCACCTGAAGGTGAGACTCCTGCTACTCACGCCTCTTCGTCCCAAGCCGCTTCTGTTCCTACCGCCAGCGAAGAAGTCACTCCTCATACTCAAGAAGATTAAGATATTGGTTTACCCCTTTTTTTATTTGATTGGTGGTTACCCCCAACTCCATCGAGGGTACATTTGGATATTTTAAAGTCCCCAACGGACAACTTAGGGGCACCTTAATGTACAAAAATTATATGCGGCTAAGTATCTAGTCAATACTTAGTTCCTACTTAGCCGCTTTTTAATATATGCAATTATGACTTTTTTTGCTTCGAGTTTTCACTCTTAAGTCTTTTGCATGTTTAAATTTTGAGGTTTTTATTTTACCTCTGAGTTCATGCTTGATTTTCGAGGTTTTTGTTTTACCTCTAAGTGTTTGCATGAAGATGCTGAAATTATTCGTACCTTTTCATAATAGGCACGGTGTTGCATATAAAATGCGAGCCTTTTTGTAATAGGCATTGTTTATGAAAGAGGGCCATTTATGATCGATACTTAATGAACAAGACGTCTCAACTTCATGACAGTGTAATAATGCACTAGAGTAGTAGGAATTTTTCACATGTTTAAGAATGTTTCTGAGGAGAGTTTTTGGTTTGAACTTCCACAACATTTTACATGTGTTTGATTATCGTCTAAAACTCATGTTGCAACTGTTTTCTTTTAACAGATTTTGATATACACTTGTATTTCGTAACTGTTTTTCGTAAGTAACAGTTTTTTCAAGTTAATACAAGAGAACAACTGTTTTCATTTGTAACAGTTTTTATAAAGATTGGGATTCTCACCCGTAACTGTTTTTGTTGATAAAAAATTTTAATAAGTACGAGGGAAATACTCTTACATCCGTAACTATTTTATTTGATAACAATTTTCTAAACAAATACAAGGATTTTGATCTTTCATCGGTAACTGTTTTATTTGATAACAATTTTCTATATGAGTACAAAGATTTCGTAACTGTTTTTAGTTACAACAGTTTTTGAATGAGTACAATGATGATGATCTTTTACCCCTAACTATTTTTGGTTACAACAGTTTTCTTTTGAATAAGTAAAAAGATGTGCATTTCTTCCTCGTGGTTAATATTTTGCCTTTCAACCTGAACATGTTCGAAGGTTTTTGGATTAGGCTTTGTATTTGAGTCTTCAGCTCTTTCGATTCTACTCGTATCACTTGTCTTGTTGGGTAGATGGATCTTCAGGCTCGAGCTTTGACTTTCTGATAGTCTTCTTTGCTTCGTCTTAGCCTTCAATACTGTATAGTCCCCCAAGTGTTTGAGCTTTGAAGAATGAAATCTCGAGCATTTGACTATTAATTCCTTGTGGTCCTTTTCCTGAAAAGAAAAAACATGCGGGACTCGAAGGTATATAGTTTTTAGATGATGACTGCTTAACCTTTTAAAACGTCCATCAGAAAGTGTAACCCTAGATCGGGAATCGAGTTACTTCCTCTCGTCTTTGCAGGTCTAATATCATCATCTGGTGATGGTTTAGCTTTATGCCTATCATCTAAAAAATTTAGTAAAATTTTAAATGTTCAAAATAAAATCGAACGTGTGATACCTGAGCAGGGATACTTCTTTTTCTTAGAAGTAGTACTTTTTCAAGTGGATGGCATTCCAACTTGTCGGTAGGATTCTGCCGTCCATAGCTTCCAGCTCGTAGGCGCCCTTCCCAACTATGCCTCGGACTTTGTAGGGTCCTTCCCAATTGGATTTAGCTTTCCTGTGCCTGCTTCTTTCGTTGATTGAAATACTTTTTTGAGGACGAAGTCCCCAATCTTGAAGTATCTGAGATGAGCTTTACGGTTGTAATAATGTTCTATGATTTGTTTTTGAGCTGCCATCCGTATTAGCGTTGCTTCCCTTCGTGGTTCAAGCAGATCTAGATTGGTCCTTAATTCGTCGTTTGCTTCCTCCGTGGCTGTTATAAACCTTATGCTTGGTTCGCCAATTTCCACAGGTATTAAGGCTTCTGAGCCATAGACAAGTGCGAACGGAGTTTCTCCCGTGGCTATTTTTGAAGTTGTTCGGTATGCCCATAGTACTGCTGGTAACTCATCAGACCAATTTCCTTTGGCTTTATCTAGCCGCTTCTTTAGGTTGTTGATGATGGTTTTATTCGTTGATTCCGCTTGATCGTTAGCCATGAGGTGGTATGGCGTTAAAGTGATCCTTTTGATTTGCCAGCTTTTGAAGAACTCTGTGATTTGCGAGCCTATAAATTGTGGGCCATTATCACACACGACCTCCTTTGGTATTCCAAAGCGGCATATTATGTTTCACCATAAGAAGCTTTTAACTTCCTTTTCTCGCACCTGTTTGAATGCTTCTGCCTCTACCCATTTTGTAAAATAGTCAGTNTGTGGGCCATTATCACACACGATCTCCTTTGGTATTCCAAAGCGGCATATTATGTTTCGCCATAAGAAGCTTTTAACTTCCTTTTCTCGCACCTGTTTGAATGCTTCTGCCTCTACCCATTTTGTAAAATAGTCAGTTAGCATGAGCAGAAATCGTACTTGTCCTTTCGCTGGGGGAAGAGGTCCCACTATGTCCATACCCTATTTCATGAAGGGCCATGGAGATATAATTGGGTGCAATAATTCCGCTGGTCGATGCATGTTATTGGCGAACCTTTGGCATCTGTCGCATTTGGATACGAAGTTCTCGGCCTCTTCTTCCATATTAGGCCAATAATACCCAACTCTGATTAGGGTTTTTACCAAGGATCTCGCCCCTAAGTGATTTCCACAGTGTCCTTCATGGACTTCTTTCATCACGAACTCCGTTTGATTAGGTCTGAGGCATTTAGCTAGGGGCTCTCCGAACATCTTGCGATATAATGTATTGTGAATGAGGCAGTACCGTGCAGCTTTACGGCAGAGTGCTTGAGCTGTTTTCTTGTCTTCAGGTACGGTATCATTCTGCAAAAAACATAGAATTTCGTTTCTCCAATCCCAGGTTAAATTGTTGAAAGTTACCTCATTTCTGTCTTGGTCGATCACTGAATGGAATAAATGAATGAGAATTGCATTATCTTTTTTTGTTACTTCCGTGACTGCTGCGAGGTTAGCTAATGCATCTGCCTCCGCATTTTCTTCTCTAGGTATTTGTATTACCTTCCATGTTTTGAATTGTCTCACGAGCTCTCGTGCCTTTTCCAGGTACTGTTGCATCTGAGTCTCTCCAGCGATGTAAGTCACATGCATCTGATTCACTACCAGTTGGGAGTCGCTGTTGATTACAATTTGCTCGATTGAGAGTTCTCGTGCGAGTTCTAGTCCTGCAATGACATCTTCGTACTATGCTTCGTTGTTAGTTATACGATAGCATTTATAAGTTTGTCGTGTCTTTTAACCCGTGGGTGATATTAAGACTATGCCTAAGCCGGCACCTTTTATATTGGAAGAATCATCAATAGGGTCCATAGACACAGATTAGCACCGTTAAAGAGTTGTATATCTCTTTCTACTTCAAGGACAATGCTATTAATAAAGTCAGCGACAAAATCAGCTAAGATTTGAGACTTAATTGTAGTCCTAAGCTGATATATTATTTCATTCTCACTTAATTCTATGGCCCACTTGGCTAATCTTCCTGATAGTTCTTGTTTATGCAAAATATTTCTTAAAGGATATGAAGTCACAACTGTGATTGGATGACATTGAAAATATGGTCGTAATTTTCTAGATGTCATTATTAAAGCTAAGGATAACTTTTCTAGATGTGGATATCTGGTTTCAGCATCTAGTAAAGTTTTACTTACATAATAAATAGGAGATTGTTTACCTTTATCTTCTCTTACCAACACTGCACTTACAGCAATTTCTGAGACAGCCAAGGAGACGTACAGCCTCTCCCCCTCCTTTGGCTTTGATAGCAGCGGGGGTTTTGATAGATAAGCTTTCAGATTCTTGAGAGCCTGTTGACATTCTTCAGTCCATTCGAACTGATTCTGCTTTTTGAGGACCGAAAAGAATTTAAAACTTTTCTCGGAATACTTGGAAATAAATCTTCCCAAAGTTGCGATTCCTCCCGTTAGTCTTTGAACTTCTTTTTTATTTATAAGTACATTAGGTATTTCTTCTATAGCTTTAATTTGAGCAAGATTTACCTCTATTCCTCTGTTTGACACAAGGAAACCCAAGAATTTACCTGATTCTACGCCAAAGGCACATTTTTCTAGATTCAGCTTCATATTATATCTGCGTAAAATTTTAAATGTAATAGAGAGATGCTGGAAATGGTCTTCCGCTCGTGTTGATTTTACTAGCATGTCGTCGATGTAAACTTCCATCGTTTTTCCCAGATGTTCTTGGAACATCTTGGTTACTATTCTTTGATAGGTGGCTCCAGCATTTTTTAAGACAAAAGGCATGACTTTATAACAATAAGTCCCCCTGTTCGTAATAAAGTAGGATTTTTCCTCGTCTGAGGGATCCATTTTAATCTGATTATAACCAGAATATGCATCTAGAAAGCTTAGCAGTTCATGACCAGCGGTGGCATCAATCATTTGATCTATCTGTCGTAATGGGAATGAATCTTTGGGGCATGCTTTATTTAAATCAGTATAATCTATGCATACTCTCCATTTGCCATTCTTTTTAGGTACTACCACAGTGTTAGCTAACCAGTTAGGGTTCGTTACCTCTCGTATCAAACCAATTTTCAAGAGTTTTTGTACCTCTTCGTCAATCACTTGGTTCTTGAATGGTCCTTGCTTTCTTTTCTTCTGCTTAACAGGTAAGAAGGATGGATCTTCATTTAGTTTATGAGTCATCACTTCTGGTGGGATACTTGTCATATCTGAGTGGGACCACGCAAAGCAATCTGCGTTAGTCTTTAAATAATCAATTAACTTACCTCTTCGACCGGGGCTCATCCTCGTGCCTATATACACCTTTTGTTCAGGTTTTTGTTCAGACAATGGAACAGTTTCGAGCTCTTGTGTAGTTATTTTGATGTGCTCGTCTTCCTCCGATTCATGAATGACGTCCGTTCTGGAATCTACATCTGTGTGGTCCAATGCATCTTCTGTGGTGACTTGATTCACCTTCTCGTGAGTATCCCCTTCCGTATCTACTTGAACGTTCATTTCTTTCGTACCTATTGGTTAGTAACTTTTTCCGTACTTGTTTGGCCGGTGACATCTGTCTAGAAGATTTCTCTATCTTCTGATTCTTCCGTCTACTTTTTTGTTATAATGCACCATGGAATTTATATTTCTGGAGGTCTGTTGATCACCTCTAATCTGTTTGATTCCCCATTCTGAAGGGAATTAACCTAGTGTAAGGTGGATGGTACCGCTTTCATTTCGTGGATCCAGGGCCTTCCCATAATCACGTTATAAGCCATGTCAGTATCAATGACTTGGAAT
>ML282722.1:13846-28940 GCA_005239495.1 Nicotiana undulata | reverse complement strand
AAAATACATCAAGTATAAGGACATGTAATCAACAAACATGTAACTGATCTTAAACATAACCTCTCTTTGTAGACTGACCATATGTATCACCTGTTTTCCTTCTCATTATCTGTGATTTATCTTAGCTTGTTATCTCAGTTATTCACCTTTCAGTTCTCAGTATCGTTCCTTAACTCACCATCGTACGATCCCAACTCAATGCAATGCTTATGTATGTATATAAATATATATATATAACCGACACGGACAAGACTATCGGCCAAAGTCATAAGGGTGGGTCATAAGGACTGACTCTGTCATAAAGCTCCACACGCTCGTGAATCATACCTGCAACTCGTGCGTTGACTCGATAAAATCTCCACGATCGCGAATCATCCATGCGACTCGTGGGCCAATATCTCTCCTTGCTCGCGAATCATTCATGCGACTCAGGGGCCAATGATATATATATAATCTCCCAATTACGAATCATACCTGTGACTCGGGGATAATGATGCAAAGTAAAACTCTCCCCGATCACGAATCATGCATGTGACTCGGGGGCCAAAGAAAATATAAGTTCTCCCCGATCACGAATCATACCTGTGACTCGGGGGCCAATGAAATTAGTAGTATAATTCTCCCTGATCACGAATCAAACCTGTGACTCAGGGGCTAGTAAAATAAGTCTGATCTCTCCTTGATGACGTATCAAACCTGTGACTCATGGGCTAGTAAAAATATAAGTGTAATTCCCCCCTGATCACGAATCAAACCTGTGACTCAAGGGCTAGTAAAATATAAGTGTAATTCCTACCTGATCACGAATCAAACCTGTGATTCAGGGGCAATGAAAATATAAGTGTAATTCCTCCCTGATCACGAATCAAACCTGTGACTCAGGGGCAATGAAAATATAAGTGTAATTCCTCCTTGATCACGAATTAAACCTGTGACTCATGGGCAATGAAAGTATAAGTTCTCGCCGATCACGAATAATACCTGTGACTCGGGGGCTATGAATGCATGAATGCGTATATATGACTGCATGAATGCATATATATATGTGTATATTTAGACACCGTGGTACCGACTCGCCCACCTTCAACGGGATCGGATACTCACATCTCACTTCATAGCCAAAGTTTGGATTTTTATCATATTATCCTCTTTGCTCACAATATTACCATGAATGGAACAATTCATTTAGCTCAACAACTCATTATCAAGACTTATTTCATTATTCAAGTATAAGAAGGAATTTTAACCACCTTCATCCAGCTCATTATCTCATTTACTCTTTGCTCTTTATCAATTATATCAGGAGTATCATAATTACTCAATTGATGGAGTTCATAATTCTTATCTGAATATTATGTACATTTAATTCGTAGCTATCATAGCTCAATTTCATCATATATCAGTAATAACTCGTACAAAACATCAGATAATATCAAACAACAGTTATAACATGCTCGTGGGTCCTACAATTACCCAACATACAGTATAGATGCCACGTACAGACTCTCGTCACGTGGTGCGTACGTAGCCCCCTCAACAAGCACAATTAGCAACAAAGAGCCTATGGGACATTTCCCCCTTACAAAGTATGGAAAGGAGACTCACCTGGAAAAGTAATCCTCCGGTCAACGGACTAATCAACAAGACGCATGAATCCTCTGAATCACCCTCGATGGCTCGCAACTAGCCAAAAACACATAATTATATTTCTTGAAGAAACGCGCTATACGTCGCCTAAGGATCAAGATTAACTCAATTAATCATCCCTCAATGGCCCAAAAATTAGAATTCACATTTTCATCAAACCCCTCTTTCTTCCCCCAACAATTTCTTATGAATTTCAATGAATTAGGAAGAGGAAATTCTCAAAGAACGGAATAAATTGACATGTGGAGGGTTAGGGAATCACTTACCTGATTTTCTAGGCCGAAATACCCATTATGGAGCTCTTGTGGTCGTCAACAATGGAGGAAATATGATTTTGGGAAAGAATTCACGACTTGGGCCTTTTAATGGGACTCCCCAGCAGTTTCCGCACCTGCGACCTTTGGATCGCAGGTGCGAACTCGCACCTACGGAAAAAGGGCCGCTCCTGCGGAAAAAGGCCTGGGCACTGGGGGAAATTCCCGCACCTGCGGGCTTTGGATCGCAGGTGCGAACTCGCACCTACGGAAAAAGGGCCGCTCCTGCGGAAAAAGGCCTGGGCACTGGGGGAAATTCCCGCACCTGCGGGCTTTGGATCGCAGGTGCGGACTCGCACCTGCGGGAAATTGTCCGCACCTGCGATGGCCTGGGACCCTGGGGAAAGTTGCGCCTGCGGGCTTTTGTCCGCGGCTGCGAGAAGAGGATCGCCCCTGCAGCTGGAGCCGCACCTGCGAAGGGATTTCCGCTAGTGTGAACCTCGCGCCTGCGGCTCATGGACCGCAGGTGCGGTCACACCAGTAAATTCCCACCAGCTATGAGTTTTGCTGGTTTTTGACCCCGATCAGGGTCCGGGAGACCCCTGGGCCCACTCGAGCCCTCGACAAATTATACCAATNGGTCTAAACTGCTCGGAATGACCCCAAATTTTGCGGGCAAGTCATAAATGACTATACGGAACTATTTCCAGTTCCAGAATTCCATTCGGACCATGATATCATGAGGTCCAATTCCAGGCTGAATTCCAAATCTTATGAAATCTTGAATTCCAATTCATGTGCCGAAATACTCCCAGGTCATCAGAAACTCGAGGCGAACACACTCCCAAGTCCAAAATCATCATCCGGAGCAGCTGGAGCTGTCAGAACTCAATTCCGAGGTCGTTTGCTCAAAATACTGCTCGGAACCAAAAATCAGCCAAATAGGCTAGCCTTCAGGAACCAAGTGTTCCTGAACTGGCAAAATCACTTCTGAATCTCGAACTAACTACCCACACAAGTCATAAGGCACGAGTAGTCACTATGGAAGGAGTCATTCACGGGAACGGAGTCCCAACACACAAAACGACCGGCTGGGTCGTTACATATACTCTTTCGCAGCCGTAACTACTACGCAATCACTTAATTTTCCTGAGTCTGAACTCATCAATAAGACATTAGCATCAAATTCACTACAAAATTAAACAACATTAAATACCCTTCAACACACCCATAACTCGAGTCTATACGTCGTATAAAGAAAGAAGTCAAGCACCCAATAGTTCTTTTTATGTCTCAAGCAAGCTCTTCTCGTTACATGTAAACCAACTGAACAGTTCCCGCAGTCACTTCCTACTCGTCATATAGCCATCCAACCACTCATTGAGCCAAAAATTCCACTCATAGGGACACTACCAAACATATAAGTCAAAAATCACGTTCTTACACAACCAAAATCCTCGAGCTCAAGCTACAGTCAAAACGCGGCCTCAAGCCCTCCAGACTGGGCCATCATCAACACACAAAAATCACATCTCGCACCTCATCCATGGAATTCACAAGTCGTCGATGCACAACTGATACCGAGAACTCACATGCGCATACGAGTGTGTGGAATGAATTCAAAACGTTACGCTTCAAGCGAAATCAATACCGCATGATAAGGAAATAAAGATGGGAAGTTTATCCTAAATGCTCTGTAGCCTCTTGGAGATAGGTATGGACATCATCATACCCTGTAGCCTCTCGAAGATAGGTATGTACGTCATCATACCGATACGCAAGACTCTACTAGACACTTGTTCATGACTCATAGAACCTATGAACCTATAGCTCTGATACCAACTTGACACGACCCAAAATCCAACTAGTCGTGATGGCACCTAACCCAACCCGCTAGGTAAGCCAATTAACAACTATCCAAATTAATGAGATTTATCAAGAAAAGGAATGATAATGAAATTTCTTTTGTACAAGAACTTCCCAAGGATTGGTAGTACAAATTATGATCTTCTAAGATTTAGTGTTTACAAAGCTAGTGTAAAATAAATACACCATCAGTCCGAATTATACATAAAAGAGACGTTTCATAAGTATAGAGCTACCATGGACAAGAGGCAGCTATAACTCGAACGTTGGTACGTCCTCAATGCTAGCTCCTGTCATACACATCAATGTCAGCATCCAAATCTGCATGAAGGTGCAAAAATATAGTATGAGTACAACCAACTCCATGTACTCAATAAGTAACAAACCTAACCTTAGGTTGAAAGTATTGACGAGCTGGGACAAAGGTCGGAGTCCAACACTAATAGCCAACAACAATTCATAACAAAATAATAATAATGGTACAAGAAAACAAATACTCAAATATAAGATGCTCAACTCGTTCACCGTTTATGGGAAATAGGCATGCTTTACAATATATCAGTGAAAAACCTAATTCTTTTACCGAAATTACCAAAATATGAGTAGGTTTGAAAAACTGTGATTTTTCCCAAAATCTTTCAACATGTAAATGTTTCATTTTCAAATAGCATGAGGAAATTACATCTCTATGCCTACATGTCAATGTGTGTGTCGAATGCAACGCACCTCAGTGATAAAGTCATATGTTGTTTACCTTGAAAACGGTTTAACAATTATATCTGATTTGCGGTTATAAAAATACGTGATTTATTCTAATACTAGTTAATAATCAAGAAATAATAAGTGTAAGTAAGAATAATGTGATAGCCAAACCAATGTTGTCACAGAACTGGGGGCCTCGAGCTTACTGGAATCGGGGACCTCGAGGTCAGATAATAGTAAATGAAGAACAATAAATGAAGAAAGATAAATGAAGAACAATAAAGCTGAGAGATAGTGTTGAGCACGTTAAACGAGAAGAGTAGAGAATGTTTTATTGCAGTGAATGTTGTGTCTTACAAAAATGATTGGGGTTCCCTTTATATAGGAGGGGAAAATCCCAACATAGTACATGTCTAATTATGACAAAGAATGCTATTGGTACATCTGTATAATGGCCCAGTACAGACTTGTACTATCTTTTGCAGATCTTATCAGCTCTAACCACGTGTCCTTGGGGATTTCTCGCCTTTTCATGACGGTTATCGATTTTGCACAGCTACGAGGTCTGACATAGTGGGTCTTCAATGTTGCTCTTCCTAGAGGTATGCACTTTAGGGTCGAACTTTAGGCTCTACTTCGAGCCTCTCAAGCTCGGTCTCAGAAAACCATAGAGACCTCGATATTGGGATCCCCTATATCGACCTTATACAGTTAGTCCCAGCTTTTCCTTGAATGAAATGGTAAGAAACTATTTGAATACTTTGGCTCTTTGATGTCCCCATCATCACATCAGTCACGTGAGGTCAGGGATTGATGTGATAGAAAGGACGTGCAAAGGTCACACTTGCACGGTTCTCGAAAAGCCATAAATCGATAACGACGGTTGGCCGTCCTTTTGTCTTCTCCAACACGCATAACTGACCTCTTTAAATACTCCAATCCTTCACTCCTTAAAATTTTACTTTTCACAACGTCTTCAGACCTTTATCAACTCTTTTATATGCTTACTTCTTTCTTGTGTTCATCTCTCAACCAATTTCTTCCTTTTCTTCTGAAATCTTATAGCAAAAATGGCAAAGACTTCTAAGATTGTTCCTCAAAAGGAGAAGGCCCCTTCATCATCATGCTCGTCGAAGAGAAAAATGATAGTACCTTCTCGTGGTGAGGAGTGTATCCCCAGACCTTGTGAAACATCCCCTGATTTAAAGGTAGAAAAACCTTCTTAGTTTGCGGGACGATGTGAACCCATGTCTCGATACATCAGCCTGATAACCGAGACCGAAAAAGTGAAAGTTGATTGCCGTTGGGGGGGAGGCGGTGCAAGTGGAGATACCTTCACCCGAAGAGGACATAACCACTCAAAAAATTGGTTTCCCTAGCGTATACACATACCCAAATCTACCCTTCATTCTGGCGAATCGTTTACCTGATTAGGTATTTTTCAAACATGGTCGAGGGGATGCCTTTTACCCTCGATCATCTGATTAGACTGTACAACCCCCAACTTTCTCGAGGTGGACTGATTAAGCTACAACGTCGATCTTCGAAGGCCTTCTTTGCTAGCATCGACAATGATAGGGGCCGAGGGTGGATGAGCCACTTTATCCGAGTTAGTATCTCGGACCTGATTCCTCCTGAGAAGATGTTGTTCCCCGAGTACTGGAATATGAATCATAAGTGAACATGTTTCGTCAATCAAATATTTTTTCTTCCCTTTGAAATAACTCCCTTCGATGATGCAATTGTCGATTGGTACTCAAGGACCTCCGAGGCTGGGTTCGACAACTAGATTCGACCTCTCCCTATGTTAAGCACATGTGGCGCGACTTGGCCAAAACCCGATAGGAGGCCAAAAGCCATGGTGAGTTTCATTTTTGTCGTATTTGAATTCCCTAGAGAAAATATCTTTCGATAGTATACTTAACCTTTGTAATTATGTAGGCCTTGGAGAGGCCGTTTTGATGAGGCAGCCTCTGCCTCGAGAAGTAGGAAAACCCTGCTAAGGATAAAAAGAGGAAGAAAAAATCACCACCTGAGTCCCCGAGGCCGAAGAAAGCCAAAGTTGAAAATCCTAAGGCCGATTCGGTGGCCTTAATCCGGAAGCGGCTGAGAGTCTTCGTGCTGTGGACGAGGAGAATGATGACTTCCTATTAGTACTTAGGGGAAGAGGAAGTACTGACGCTTCGAATGCTACTGAACCAGATGTTGCCGATGCGGTCCCACCTCGAGCTGGAGAGATTCTCGAGCGGGGGTCAAACGAAGTTCCCGAACTAACCAATGACCAAAATACATCTCGTGCCGAAGGGCAGTTGGTTGAAAAACTCTGGGAACCCAACTCTAAAGCTCCCCGAAGGTGAGAGAAGGCCCCGATTGAGCCACTTGGGTCATTAATGTAGATGATTCTCCACGGGGCCCGTCATTTTCTCCAGGGCAAATACGGGATGCCGAAGATATGAAGACTCCAGACGTGGGGGCATCCCACAGAGAGAGCGATATGTTTGAAGGATACTTTGTCGGGGTTGAAGAAGGCCCCGATCTTGATGCCTCATTGATTTTTGAAGAAGCTGATAAGCTTCGAAAACATGTTATCTTGACTTAACCACTGTATTTTGAGTTTTGATTCTTGCTTTTCTAACTTCTTTCCTTTGTGTTTTTAGGCCTCAATGCTCTTTGACCAGGCTTTTTCCAAGTCACGAGCTTAGCTGGCCCATTTCGAAGATGAATTTAGTAAGCTCGAGTCGAAGTCGGATGAGCTCAAGGCTCTTTACGTCAAAAAAGTAGGGGGAACTGAACGACCTTCGAGCACGTTTGGAAAAGATGTCTCGAGAGCGGGCCGATCTCGGTGAGGTAATACAACCTTCGTAGGCTTACTTTTATGCTTACTCAATTTAGCGTTTAATGCCTTAACTCGATTTTTGCAGCTCAAGCAGAAGGATGACCTAGTAGGGCAACTCCTAGAGGAGCTTAAGGTCAAAGATACTGAAATCGTCGGGCTGAAGCAGCGCATGGATGGGGTAGCCTCCAAGAAGGATATTCTTTGAGAGAAACTGACCTCGGCTGAGCATCAACTTCAAGGTGCAGAGGGAGAAGGCCGTAAGTATAAGGAGCTTCATGCTGAATCAGCTGCTAAGTTATCCAAAATAAAGTCCGAAATCGATGAACTCATATCTTCATATCTGAATGATGCTGTTGCTGCAAATGCCCGGGCTAAGAAGTCATCTGCATAGGCCGAGCTTAAGCTAACTCATGCCTTTGACCATGCTTCATTGGAATCCTGAAGGCAGGATCTCGAGGGGGTACATGCAAAATGTTTCGATCTTTCTGCCGAGATTGAGAAAGTGAAGGCCTTAGAAGAAGAATCGGCAACATTGCTCACTTCTTATGAGGATTCAGCTAGTGGCTCGGAGAGCGGAAAAGATGAAGACAAAGTCCCCGAGGGGGAAGAGGCCGTTGATGATCAGGGTGCCGAGGGCCAAGCCATCCAGGGCGCAATTCCTGAGGGGACTTCATCCGATAGAGTGACCCCCACAAAGGATTAGGCTTTTATGTTTTCCTTTTTATGTGTAAGGACTCCATCTTGGAGCTTTGTAAATATATTTTTGTGAACTCCATTATATGAAAGGATCTTTTTACTTCAACTTTGTTCTTCGTCAATTCCTGTCTTACCTTTACTTTTGAAATGAAGTTTGATGCTCGTTGACGATCAGTCCGATGCGCTGGACTTAGAATATCCCATAGGTTTTTGAGATTCGATGGATGACCGATAATAATTGACCACTTAGGCTCTTAGGCTCTTTTCAATTACACGTTTTGACCGATAATAGGTTTTGAACCATCGGCCCGTAGGCTCTTTTCAATTTGGCCCTTAGGCTCTTTAGGTTGACCCTTAGGCTCTTACACACCGACCCTTAGGCTCTTTTTATATTGCGTGAATTCGACCTCTAAAATGGCTACAATTTTCCCCCATTATGGCTAAAGACTTTTTAAATTTTTGTTATGCCTTGGCATGTTTTATGTTCGTCCGACTTTTTGACGGTTCAATTGATATGAAATTCGATTACAAGTCGATGTGCGACGATAATTGAGCACCTCATGAGGCTCTCTCGAAGGCTGATTTTTTTTGAAGCCTTTACATTGTTTAGATATGATATTATCGAAGCTCCTTTGCTTTATGTCGAGGGCAGCCCGATTAACCAGCTTTTTTGAAGTATTTGAAGGCCTTTAGTTTTATTGTGGAAGTCAGACGTCTCCGAGCCGCATTATTCCAACCATAGCCTTTTCATATGGCCGTAGTCTTTTTATTTGGCCGTAGCCTTTAGTCCCCGGGTGAGATGACATCGGCCTTAGTATCAAGGGTATGCCTTTTTATGGGTCTTACAAGTTCGAATATGTAGCCTTGGAATTAATATCGAGGTTATGCCTTTTTAAGGTCTTATAAGTTTGAGTATGCCTCGTTGAGGGCTTATAAGTTCGAGTATGCCTCATTGAGGTCTTATGAGTTCGATGTTGCCTCATTGAGGTCTTATGAGTTTGATGTTGCCTCATTGAGGTCTTATGAGATCGACGTTGCCTCATTAAGGCCATATGAGTTCGAGTCTTTGATGACTCAATAAGTTGACTGTCGATGAAAGTCCCCGAACGTTCGAGAGTATTTGGCCCTTGAGCCATTTCATGTGAAAATAGTAAACTTCTTTGAGGCACAAAGTGTTTTGATAAATAATGATGCTTCTTCGAATACTTGATACATTCGTACATGTTTTTGCCATCGGGGGCTCGACTGTTCTACACGGACACGATTCATTTGACCGTTTGGCCCATTATAACATTCTCCTATTGAGTCCCTCTTTGGCATAACTTAATTTCTTTGATAAAGTAACCTCCTAGGGTGATGCCCCCTAGTATTCTAGGTTGATTGAAAAGAAGCCTTGAATACTTGTTGAGTTTTCCTTAGGTAAAATATAGGTGTTGCTTCTTAAAAACCTTGCCGGTAAAACCCATTTGGGATAAAACCTGATCTAAGGGAAAAAGAGTGCAACGCATGCTTTAAAACCCAAGGTCTTCAAGCGGAAGGGTTCTTTGATTCCTCTCAATCAAACACCTGCAACAAGTTTGTATGAAATGTAAATGAAAAGGGAGAAGGTTATACCTTAGCAATAATAGCGTTTGAGCATCGATATGTTCCAGTTTCTTGGTAGTTTCTCGCCTTCCATGGTGCTAAGTTTGTAGGATCTTTTGCCTACTACTCCGAGGACGCGGTACAGTCCTTCCCAACTGGGGCCTAGTTTCCCTTCGTTTGGGTTTTGAGTGTTGAGGGTGACTTTCCTTAGAACTAAGTCCCCGACTCCGAAATATCAGAGGTTTGTTCTTCTATTGTAGCACCTTTCAATCCTTTGTTTTTTTAGTGGCCATTCGAACTAGTGCGGCCTCGCGCTTTTCATCTAGTGATTCGAGGAAGGTGTTCATGTCCTCGTTGTTTGAGTCCTCGGTTGCATGATGAAATTTGAAGCTGATTTCCCCGACATCAACTGGTATCAATGCCTCATACCCATATACCAAAGAAAATGGGGTCTCCCCTGTGCTCGACTTTGAAGTTGTTCGATATGCCCATAGTACTTCAGGAAGCACTTCTCTCAACTTCCCCTTTGCATTCTCTAACCTCTTCTTTAAGTTTTGAATGATAGTTTTGTTTGTGGACTCGGCCTGACCATTTGCACTTGGGTGGTAAGGCGTCGATAGGATCCTTTTGATTTTATGATCCTCGAGGAATTTCATCATCCTGCTGATGATGATTTGTTTCCCATTATCACATGTAATATCGGAGGGGATCCAAAATCGGCATATGATGTGGTCCCATATGAAGTCAATGACTTCTTTTTCTCTTATCTTTTCGAAGGCTTGTGCTTCTACCCATTTTGAGAAGTAGTCAGTCAAAAATAAAATAAATCTAGCTATACTTAGCACCGTTTGTAGGGGGCCATGATGTCCATCCCCTATTTCATGAATGGCCATGGGGATATGACTGAGTGTAGTTGTTCACCGGGTTGGTGAATCATCAGTGAAAATCTTTGGCATTTCCCACATCTTTGAACGAATTCCTTGGTGTCCTTTTCCATGCTATCCCAATAGTCACCTGCTCTGATCACCTTTCGAACTAAAGAATCGACACCAGAGTGGTTTCCACAAGTGCCTTCGTGGATTTCTCGTAGCACATAGTTGGTGTCCCCTAGTCCCAAGCACACTGCTAGTGGTCCATCGAAGCTCCTTCTGTACACTGTTCCATTTTGTCGAGTGAAAATTGGGCTGCTTTGGCTCAAAGGGCCCTCGATTCTTTTGGGTCTGGGGGGAGCTTCCCATGTCTCAGGTAGTCAATGTACTTGTTCCTCCAATCCAATGTTAGACTTGTTGAATTGATTTCGGCATGGCCATCTTCGATCACCGATTTGGATAGTTGTACGATAGTCCCCGGGAGTATGTCATCTTCTTCGACAGTCAATCCCAAGTTTGTGAGTGCATCAGCCTCGCTGTTCTGTTCTCGAGGTATGTGAACCACGGTCCACTCTTTGAAGCGATGCAATGTCACCTGAAGCTTGTCTAAGTATCTTTGCATCCTATCTTCTCGAACCTCAAAGCTCCCATTTAATTTGTTTACAACCAGAAGAGAGTCACATTTTGCTTCGATGACCTCCGTTCCTAGGCCTTTGGCCACTTCGAGACATGCAATCATGGCCTCATACTCGGCCTCATTGTTAGTCAACTTCGATGTTTTTATAGATTGTCTAGTTATGCCGCCTATAGGTGGTCTTAGAACTATACCGAGCCCCGACCCTTTCAAATTCGAGGCACCGTCAGTGAACAGGGTCCATACCCCCGATGATGTGCCCATTTTTAACAAGAGTTCTTTCTCTACTTCAGGCACGAGGGCAAGTGTAAAATCGGCCTCGAAGTCCGCCAAAATTTGAAACTTGATAGCCGTTCGAGTTTGATACTCAATATCATACCCTCGGAGTTTGATGGCCCATTTGGCCAATCGACCCGATAATTTGGGCTTATGCAAGATGTTTCGAAGAGGATATGTATTTAATACATATATTAGTGACATTGAATATAAGGTTTCAATTTCCTAGATGCACTTACTAATGCAAGATCTAGTTTTTCTAAGTGCGGATACCTGATTTCTGTATCCCTTAGGGTCTGACTTACGTAATAGACAGGGAATTGCATACATTGTTCTTCTCGAACCAACACACCACTTACCGCTACCTCGAACATAGCCAAATATAAGTTTAGTGTTTCGTCCTCCTTCTGGGTATGGAGAAGAGGCAGGTTCTAGAGATACCGCTTTAATTCTTTTAAGGCATGTTGGCATTCCGGAGTCCACTCAAAGTTGTTTTTCTTCTTGAGTAGGGATAAAAAGTTATGACTCCAATCTAATGACCTTGAGATGAATCGGCCTAAGGCTGCTATCCGCCTGGTCAGCCGCTATACGAGTTTTACATTGTTCACCACGGTGATTTCCTCGATGGCTTTGATTTTGTCAGGGTTGATCTCGATCCCCCTATTCGACACCATGAAGCCTAAAACTTTTCCCGATCCGACTTCGAAAGCGCATTTTTTAGGGTTGAGATTCATGTTGTACCTTCTTAGGATATTGAACGTTTCCTACAAATGAGTCAAATGGTCCTCTGCGCGCTGGGACTTAACTAGCATACTCTCAGAGCTCGGGCTCAGAAAACCATAGAGACCTCGATATTGGGATCCCCGATATAGAACGTATACATATGCATACTCTCAGAGTATCAATTCACTCAGTCCTCCCAGTCACTTGGTCCTCCCAATCACTCATTCCTCGCAGTCACTCAGTCCTCCTAATTACTCCGCACTCGCACTCAGTAGGTAACTGTGCTTACTGGGGGTGTGTACAGACTCCAGAGGGGCTCCTTTAGCCCAAGAGCTATAATAAGCCAATCATCATATAAATTAGTAACATCTACTGCGACGTGCTGCCCGCTCCCATCATAAATCAATATCCTCACATTCAGGCCCTCAGCCCCGCTCAGTCATTAATCTCTCCAGTCTCTCGGGCTCATAATATCATAAAATTAGCCCAACAATAATGATATGATGTATCAATAAATGGTAATAGAGATTGAGATATGATATGCATAAGCATACGTATGACTGAGTATGTAATTGCAATTTAAGCAGATAACTCAACATCAGAAATGCCCTTAGTGGGTCACAACAGAATAAACATGTTGCCTAGACATGGTTTCTAACATGGATCACAACTCAAGTGCTCTAACACATAGAGTACTATAACATGTTTAGATAAGATAGCTACATAGTTCCATGGAATCGACTAAATCACATTTAGTACGGTGCACGTCCACACACGCGTCACCTCAACATCAATCACATAACACATAATTCGGGGTTTCATACCTGCAGCACCAAGTTTAGAAGTGTTACTTACCTCAAACAAGACGAATCCAATACCGAGCAAGCCAAACGATACACCAAAAATGCTATTCCGCGTGTACCTACCTTTGAACGACTTAAAACGATCCAAAAGAAACTCAAGAACATCAAATAATGCCTAAGAAAATAAATACAATTGATAAAGGTCGAATCTTAACTCAAAAGCCCAATATCAACAAAAAAGTCAAACCTAGGCCCATACCTCAGAACCTGATGAAACTCATAAAATCTGGCAACCCATTCAATTACGGGTCCAACCATACTAGTTTCACCCAAATCCAACTCAGAATCGTTGTTCAAAACTGAAAAATTCATTTTATGAAATTTTAGATAAAAACCCCAAATTTCACTTTGATATCATCAAATGCCAAAAATGAAGATTGATTAATGAAATATAACCAAAACCGGGTAGAGGACACTTACCCCAACCCATGTGGAATGCCCAGATTTGGATTTGGATGTTTCTTGAATGTTTTGGTATTAACTAGTGAAAGTTGACAATTTGAAGGTTTGGAAAGTTCATAGGTTTAACTGGGAGTTGACTTTGATGATATCGAGTTCGAATCATAGTTCCAGGAATTATAATAGCTTCGTCATGTCATTTAGGACTTGTTTGCAAAATTTTATGTTATTCCAGGTTGATTAGATATGGTTCGACACGTCTTTTGGAAGTTAAAAGTTCAAAAATTCATAAAGTTTGATTTGAGGTGCGAATCATGATTTTGATATTGTTATGTATGATTTAAGGCTTCGAGTAGGTCCGAATTATGTTTTGGGAATTGTTGGTATATTCAGACAGGGTTGCGAGGGGCTTAGGCGTGTTTCACTTTGATTTCAGACCATTTTTCTTCATGTTTTCATTTATGGTTTATGTTGGTTTTTGATGCCTCAATTGAAGATACGATCACGTAAGGTGAAGTCCAAGTCTGGGATGTCACGCCCCGAAAATTGAGGGACACGACCGGCACTCGACCGGGTAGCCCCAGTCAAGCGGACCTGGGTTTCCTTTTCCCATCCCACGTATTACCCCGTGATCCCAATGTACATTATTCAATTATAATTTAACCACATTCTTACAACCTGGAACTAAATCATAGATTTCTGTCATTACCCACAGGTGGTACAATACTTACAAAATATACATAACACACAGTTTTACTTTACGTGGCCTACAAGTTATACTGCCCAAAATACATAAGTACATAACCCACATTTCCTGTCTACGGAGCCTCTAAGAGTACGAAAGAGTTATATAATACTTGCCGGTAACAAGGCTCCGACTATACCTTACACAAATACCAAAATAAAAATAAGGAAGAAAATGTGGCATGAACCACACAGGGCCCCGAGAGAAGACGGGCTCACCAAAACAGCTGATGGGACGTAGAGGAGGCCCTACTGTTGGTGGGCTGGAGTACCTGCTATAGAACCACCTACAATCATCACAAGAATGTAGCGCCCCCGGCAAAAGGGAAGTCAGTACATTTGAATTGTACTGGTATGTATGAACAAAAATTATCCCAAGTAGAATCAACCAATATTACAGATAAGAAATAAGGCAACAATAGGACCTACAATCAAATCACACGGAAAGTGACAATCAAAATCAACGACTTTACAATCTCTCCCTTTTTCCCTTTCCAACACCACCATATTCACGAGTTTCATAATATTCATATCAATGTGATAACGATCACTTTTCCACCCTTATTACCTCGGCCACCCTTATCACCACAACCCACACCTTATTACTGCGTGTTGCGGCGCGCAACCCGACCCCACCTGACAATTCATATTTCATAGAAACAATGCCAACAATTTCATCACAAGGCCTTCCTTTCAAGGATCACAATTTCAAAATTTATCATTTCATTCACTTGGGCTCAAAGCACCCCAAACTTTCATCATGCAGCAATTTATGCACAAGGTGTTGCCATAACCGTTCAACTTATTTACAATGCTTCATATCAATAACTTTAAACAATTACCATCTTTGCACATAATAAAGTGGGCATGCCAAGTCACAATTCAAAATCTCATCTAACACAGTGGGGTAGAAATCAACTAGACAATAAATTCACATATTTCCATATAAGTGCACATACCGTATGCTTACCACAACAAGAGGGATTTTACAAGGATTAAAG
>ML282722.1:0-13606 GCA_005239495.1 Nicotiana undulata | reverse complement strand
TTCATCTTAGAATTAGGAATCATGAACACAATTCGAACTCGCTTAGGCATTTTATCGAATGCTATATGACCCCCCTTAATTTTCTAACCCCTTATTTGTGCATATTTACCCTAACCCACTCCCTTTTACTAGATTATGAAAATAAATGAACATGCATGCAAGGTTCCTCACTTTTATCTTCATGAACTCCTTTAGGGGAGTTCTACTTATTAACCAAAAATCTGGAAACTTAAGGGAGATGGGGTGGAGACTTACCTCTTTAAGTGAAGAAGACAATAACTCGAAAATTCCCGGGCTTGAGTGATTGAGGAAAACCAAAAGGATGATGAAACCTCTGTCTCTCAAGAACTCTCTTCTTTTCTCTCTCTAATCTTAGTCAGAAAATGGTTAAAAATTAAGGGGAGGGGTGTTTTAATGAACTGGGTGTGGGGTTTTAAAATTAATTAGAAGCCCGACACAGCAATGCGGTCACGAATGCGATCGCATTCCTGACATACGGTCTGCAGAGATGACCGCATAATGGCCCTCCAGGTGGGCTAAAAATAAAAAACACACTGAGCAAGTATGCGACTACTATGCGGTCCGCATACACGTTATGCGATCGCATAGTGCGTCGCATAACCTCCGTCGCAAAAATCAAAGGCAAGAATGCGACAACTACGCTGTCCATAGAACCGAAATGCGATCGCATAATGGACCGCATAGTTTCCTTCGAACCGAAATTTTATTCTTTCAAATTTCGGGGTACTTTTACACAACAACTCGGGGACTTATTCGGGCATTATTTTAAACAAGAAATTTTACGGGTCTTTACATGGGAATTTTCTGCTTCGCGTTTGCGAGAGATTGAATGCATTCACGTAAGTTGTGAGGTTAGAGAATAGCATCCACGTATAAAGAATCGCGGCCGGTAGTGCTGAGACGGGCGACTGGGAATCGGTGATTTCCCTTGCGCATTCACGTGAAACTGTACGCATTTGCGGAGTAATTGTATATTTGGGCATCGCGCTCGCTTGAGTAGGCTCGCAAACATTTAGAGTGTTTCAGGGCAGTGTTATTTCTTATTCTTCGTGATGGCGATGGTATTTCCGTGATCACGATTCATATATTTGTCAAGTGATTATGAGTACTAAATTTTTTATGGTTTCGGGCATTTTAGCATATTTTGAGCTATGAAGCTCGCATTAGGGAAATATTTGTGGCGATTTTCACTACATGGATTTGAGTGAGTATTTTGTACTCGGTTTTGATTATATTCCGTGATTCCATCTTCGTTTTTGGAATTTAATTGATGATGCAAAAGAGAAATTGGGATTTTTTGTTTAAACTTTCCTAAAGTGAATTTTTTAGTTTTGAATATCGGTTCGGAGTCGGAATTGGGTGAAATTAGTGGTTGAACTCGTAATTAATTGGGTTGTCAAATTTTGTAAGTTTTGTCAGATTTCGAGGTGCGGTCCCGAGTTTGACCTTTTTGTTGACTTTGATTAAATGAGTAAACATTTGACCTTTATCATTTGACATTGTTTCATTAGGAATTATTTTATGCGTTTGAGTTGCTTTGGTTAGATTCGAGCCGTTCAGAGGTTGATACGCGCATGATGAAATTTGTAGAGTTTTGTTTGACTTGCTCGGTATTAGATTAGGCTTGTTCAAGTTATGTAACATATCTAAACTTGGAATTGAGGGTATTTATCCCTGTGAAACGTGTTGTTTGTGTTGCGTTGGGTGAGACACATGCTAGGTGACGGGCGTGTAGGCGTGCACCGTGGTAAACATAGACCGAGTTGATTTTTGTACTAAGTCTTGTTATTATCTGTGAAATTCCTACTTTTTAGAGTAATTAAGTTGTGATTCATGCTAGAAATCATGTTTAAGCTATGTGCTTATTCGGTTGAGACCAAATGAGATTATTTCTATTGTGTTGAGTTATCTGCTTTAACCGCAATTTTATACTCTGTCATGGTTCATCATTTGTATATCATATCTCAGTTTCTATTTATCTTTCCCTGTTACATCATATGTTATCATTGTTTGGGCTGAGTGGTACGAGATTGTGAGAACTTGAGACTTGAGAGATTGATAACGGAGGTGGGCCTGAGGGCCGTGTTGTGAGTATTATTATCGATCAGAATGCACGCCGCAGCAGGACATCTTGGCTTTGTGACTATTCCTATTATTGTGGAACGAATTTCACGCTGAAGAAGGCCTTAATGGATTATTTATTATTGTGGATCGGGCTGCACGCCGCATCAGGCCTTATAGGCTTTTGATTAGCGCTTGGCAGGATCCGCCCCTACGGAGTGTGACATACCAGTAGTGAGCGCATGCACGATGTTATATATACATGTGCTTTGGTGAGGGGTTTAAGAGCTAGACACATGTACAATGCTGAATTATTGTGTGTGTGTGTGATGAAGTGGGGAATTGAGACAGACAACTTGAGTATGTTGAGGGTGAGAGTATCTGGGAATATCACTGTAAAATTTTCATTTGACATGCATACTTGGCATGTATGCATAGAGATGCATTTTCCTCATGCCAGGTGGTATTGTGGCATTCATGATTTGACATATAGGCATTGAGATGTATGTTCCTCATACTAGAAGGTATATGATAATTGACAAGGTGACATGCATATTGACATGTAGGCATAAAGATGTATTTTCCTCATGCTATCTGATAAGGAGATGTTTTATTTGTTGCTAAAAGTTTGAAAAAATAACAGTTCTTCTGATATACTTATATTTTGGTGACTCCGGTGAAAGATTTGAGCTTTATTGATATACCTGAAAAGCATGTCTACTTTTTTTCCATAACTGCGCACGAGCTGAGCAAAATATCTTTTGAGTTATTACTTTGCTGTCCTTTTTATATTATTACGAGTTATTATTAGATATTGGTGTTGGACTATGACTGTTTTCCTAGCTGGCCAATGCTTTCTACCTGATGTTAAGTTTGTTACTAATTGAATATATTGGGTCAGTTGTACTCATACTACACATTTTCACCTTGCGTGCAGATTTGGAGCTGATGTTGCTGTGAATGGAGGGAGCTGGCATTGAATATGTACCGCCTTCAATATTTTTGCTACCACTATATCTTGGTAGTTTTAGATTTTAGATTCTTTTCATGTATATTTCAAATAGATATTGTATCATTTCTCATTTCAGTTTGTAAATCTAAATCTTAGTGGCTTATGGCTTTTACTACCAGTCCTTAGAGATTTATATAAAGATTTAGTTATTTCACTTTTGACTCTTATTTTTCGGCGAGGACAGACTGTTTTCCTGTGGGTTCAATTTTTCGGCAGGTTTCATAAACCCTGGTGACTTCCGGACATCGGTACGGCAGGTAGCAGCAGGATTGGCCAACGTTATTGAGCGAATTCTAACACGCTTCGGGAAAACCCGCGCCATGTGCTTTTGTTGTATTTTATCTGGTATCCGTGGCATCGGTATTTTATTGTTGTATTTTTATTTTTTGTATTTATGTATTTATCTATTTATTTCCTTTTATTTAATTTTTATTTATCTATTTATCGATTTATTTATTTATTCCTTTCCTTTTGCTTGCCTGTATCGTTGATATCTATGGTTTCCGGTTTAGATTTTTAGTTAGACCTGTTGGCTTACACCTGCTTCTGTCCACCACTTTAGTATTATAGCTAATACGTAGTTTGCCTCTGCTTAGTTGGTACCTTTAATAGCACCTTGTGCACCTGTAGGTTTCTGTTTATCCTATTCCTTTGTAGTCTTCTTTTTAGCTTTATGCTGGTCTAGTGGTCGGGCCGAGCGATGATGGAGTGAGGGAATGTCCTCGGGGGAAGCGAGGGGTAGAGGGGAAGGGTGGCAAAAGGGGTAAGGCACCTTATAGGTTAAGAGTGGGGTCATGGAACATAGGGACTCTAACGGGAAAGTCGATAGAGTTGGCAAATATTCTTCATAAAAAGAAGATTAACATAGCTTGTGTCCAGGAGACTAGATGGATGGGGAATAGGGCCCGGGAGTCTGATGGGTTTATGTTGTGGTATTCAGGGAGGGTGAGAGGGAAGAACGGGGTAGGAATTTTAGTTGACAAGGACCTTAGAGAGATAGTGATTGAGGTTAAGAGGGTGAATGATAGGTTGATGGCCATTAAGATAATTATGGGGAGGTATACTGAACGTAGTTCGTGCATATGCGCCTCAGGAGGTTAAAAGACAATTTTGGGAAGATTTGGATGGGTTGGTTTGGAGTATTCTGCCCACCGAGAAGCTTATTATAGGGGTGATTTTAATGGTCACATAGGGAGGTCGCATGGGGGGTATGACGGTGTGCATGGTGGCTTCGGGTTTGGAGATAGGAACGGAGGAGGTACTTCATTGCTGGAGTACGCTAAGGCTTCTGAGCTTGTGATTTCTAACTCTTGTTTCCCGAAGAAGGCGGAGCACCTGATAATTTTTCGGAGTATGGTGGCCAAGACCCAGATTGACTATCTACTTCACCGGAAAGGTGATAGAGGTCTATGCATGGATTGCAAGGTCATCCCGAGTGATAACTTTATGATCCAGCATATGCTTTTGATAATGGATCCGGAGATCAGGTGGACGAGGAAGAGGAGGGTTATGTCTGGTATCCCTAGGGTCAGGTGGGGTGCATTGACTAAGGATAAGGCCTAGGAGTTGGGGGAGAAGTTTCTGGCTCTGCGTGTCTGGAGGAGTTGCGGGGATGCGAGTTGTATGTGGTCAATGACAGCAGATTTTATTATAGAGGCGGCGAGAGAGGTGTTAGGAGTCTCAAAGGGCTTTTCTTGTGGGCATAAAGGGGACTGGTGGTGGAATGATGAGGTCCAAGGTAAGGTGGAAGCAAAGAAAGCGGCGTATTTGAAGCTAGTCGAGAGTATAGACGAGGGGTAGAAGAGTGCCAAGAAGGAGGGGTACAAAAAGACAAGGTGAGAGGCGAAGTTGGCGGTTACTGCAGCCAAGACCGTGGCGTGTATTCGTTTATACGAGGAACTTGGGGTTAAAGGCGGGGATGAGAAGTTGTACAGGCTAGCAAAGGCGAGGGAGCGGAAGGCCTGAGATCTGGACCAAGTGAGATGCATAAAAGACAAGGATGGAAGAGTGTTAGTGGAGGGGGCACATATTAGGCAGAGATGGCAGGCATACTTCCATAAACTCTTGAACGAAGAAGGAGATAAGGGTATCACGTTTGGGGAGTTGGAGTACTCGGAGCGTCAACGAGATTTTGGATAGTGTAGACGCATAAGAGTGAGGGTGGTGGTAGACGTTATGCGTAGGATGAGTAGGGGTAGAGCGGCTGGGCCAGATGAGATCCCGGTGGAATTCTGGAAGCGTGTGGGCAAGAAGGGTTTGGAATGGATTGCTAGGTTGTTTAACGTCATTTTTAGGATGAATAAGATGCCCGAAGAGTGGAGGCGGAGCACGATGATCCCGTTGTATAAGAATAAGGAGGATGTCCATAATGGTAACAACTATAAGGGCATCAAGTTGTTAAGTCATATGATGAAAGTGTTGGAGAGGGTGATTGAAGGGAGATTGAGGAGGTGTGTGTCCATCTTCGAGAACAAATTTGGTTTCATGCAGGGGCGGTCGACTACTGAGGCCATTCACTTTGTGAAGAGATTGATGGAGCGGTATAGGGCGGTGAAGAAGGATTTGCATACGGTGTTCATTGACCAGGAGAAAGCATATGACAAGGTACCGAGAGAGGTTGTTTGGAGATGCTTGTAGGCTAGAGGTGTGCCTGTAGCATATATCAAAGTGATTCAGGACATGTATGATGGGGCTGAGACACGGGTAAGGACAGCAGAAGAAGACTCTGATTACTTTTCGGTTGAGATAGGGTTGCATCAAGGATCAACACTTAGCCCGTTTTTGTTTTCCCTGGCGATGGATTCCTTGACACGCCACATTCAAGTGGAGGTGCCTTGGTGCATGTTATTTGCGGATGACATAGTACTGATTGATGAGATGCGAGGTGGAATTAACGAGAGGATGGAGGTCTGGAGACATACTTTAGAGTCGAAGGGTTTCAAGTTAAGTAGTAACAAGACATAATATTTGGAGTGCAAGTTCACTGTTATTACCCAGGAGGCGGACGGGGATGTGATACTCGACACACAAGTCATTCCCAAGAGAGAGAGTTTCAAGAATCTGGGATCCATAATTCAGAAGGATGTGGAGATAGATGAGGATGTTACTCACCGTATTAGAGCAGGATGGGTGAAGTGCAGGCTCGCTTCCGGTGTCTTGTGTGATAAGAATGTGCCATTGAAACGTAAGGGTAAGTTCTACAACGTAGTGGTCAGACCGATTATGTTTTATGGGGCAGAGTGTTGCCCAGTCAAAAAGTCTCATGTCCAGCAAATGAAAGTAGCGGAAATGAGGATGTTGAGATGGATGTGTGGGCATACTAGATTTGATATGATTAGGAATAAAGTTATTCGGGACAAGGTGGGAGTGGCCCCAGTGGAGGCTAAAATGCGTGAGGCAAGGTTGAGATGGTATGGGCATGTTAAGAGGAGAAGCACAGGTGCCCCAGTTAGAAGATGTGAGAGGTTGGCCGTGGGAGGTAAGAGGAGGGGGAGAGGTAGACCGAAGAAGTCTTGGGGTGAAGTGATCAGGTGGGACATGGCGCAGCTTGAGCTTTCCAAGGACATGACCCTAGATAGAAGGGTGTGGAGGTGTAAGATTATGGTGGAAGGTTAGTAGGTATTCATGCGTTTCTCTTTGTCTTCCCTAGTTCGTTGGTATTATTTCTAGTATGGTTCCCTCTTTTCCTTAGTTTGCTATAGTCGTGTGTCCTATTAAGTTACTACTTACTTTCAGTAATTCCATAGTTGCTAGCAGTACTTCGCTGTAGTTTCGTATGCTGCCTCGGACCCTTTGCCTGCATAGACTATCTTGCTATAGCTTGATATTGGTACCTCTTTCATATTCTTTGTTGTTATCTCTGATTTAGTTTTCTAACGATTTGTCTTGCTATCACTTGTTATCAGGGCTCCCTTCACTTTCGCTAGCCGAGGGTCATTTCGAAAACAGTGTATCTACCCTTCCAGGGTAGGGGTAAGGCTGCGTACATCCTACCTTCCCTAGACCCCACATAGTGGAAATATACTAGGTAGTAGTAGTAGTAGTTGTTGTTGTTACTTTTGACTCTTAATTTTATTATCAAATTGTGTTTATTGTTATTGTCTTACCTAGCGGGTTGGGTTAGGTGCCATCACGGCTAGTTGGATTTCGGGTCGTGACAAGTTGATATTAGAGCTCTGGGTTCATAGGTTCTACAAGACATGAGCAAATGTCTAGTAGACTCTTTCGGATCGGTACAATGACATCCATACCCATATTGGAGAGGCTACAAAGCATCTAGGATAAACTTCCCATCTTTCCTTCTTTATCGTGCGACATTGATTCAGTTTGAAGCATATCTTTTTTAATTCCTTCCATTCACTCATATGTTATGAGAGTGCTCGGTATAGGCTTTGCATCGACGGATTTTGGTTCCATGGGTAAGGTACGAGATACATGCTCGTTGTTGTGGTTATGGGCAATCCCGGAGTACTTGAGTTCGTGTTTGGACCGCAGCTTGGGATCGATAGTTTTAGTTGTGTAAGTGTGTGCTTTTAGATTTATATGTCTGGTAGTGTTTCTAGGAGTGAGATTTATGGCTCAGTTAGTGGTGTGATGTCTATATAGTATGCATGATGTGTCTTCAGGATCTGTTCAGATGGTTTTGATATGACGGGAAGATTTTGCTTGGGATGTGAAAGGATTATGAATTCTCGATTTCTGTGGATGTATTATACAATTTTTGGTTATGAGTGTTTGGAGGGATTCTTTCATGGTGTTCATTTGTGGAACGAAATAGATTCTCATGTTTTGTTGACGAGTTCAGACTTGGGAAGATTAAGTGATTGCGTAGTAGTAGTGGCCGTGAAAGGGCATAGAGAGATGTCACCTTGAGGATAAGCAGGCGAGTCATCACCTGGGGGATAATCTATGGATATGTGATCCTTATGGTGTTGTGTAGAGAGTTTCTTTCTTCCACTAGGTTATGTGTGTTGCAGTTTGGGTTTGGATCGATTGATAATGTTGAATTGACTATCACGGGGATGAATGCGAGCTTAGCAGATGATTTGAGGCATTTTATGGTTGTGGTACATGAGCTTATTAAGGATTTAGTTGAATATCAGTGTGGGATTACGGGAGTAATGAAGTATGATTATTGTGGGTTATCAGATGTTTTGTTCTAGGGCTGTGAGCCAAGTGGGGGAGTCTGCTATCGACGATTTGATTGCATGGTTATATGTTGTATTGATTTTAGGCTGAGGCATACTTGTGGATCTGTTATGACTTGCAAAGGTTGCTTTTGAGGATGACTCGAGTAAGGAAATTTCTAGTTGCATGATATACTACACATTTTGGGTAACTGAAACATCATAGGATGAATTGGGTGTGTTATTCGTGATGGATATAGTGTGCATGCAGTAAGTATTTACTCGATTGCATTAAGGCAGAGGTTACTTCTTTGGGTATTGGTGCACGAATCTGGCACATGTCATTCGGCTCATTTTGGTGGTGCATCGAGGTTTGAATAAGGTGGATGACTCTCGAGAAGGTTTTGATGAGTCAAGATTTACATGGGGTATTTGAAGAATTTTGTGATTTGTAAAAGGCTAAGATCTGAGATTGCATTGGATGGTGTTAGGACTCGCGATATTTATGTATCATTATGGGTTCTACATTTCAGTACTAGAGAGGTTAAGGAAACAACATTTGATTCACATAAGGTCTCTTCAAGCATTTTTGTTGTGGTGCTATTGGAAGATGAAGAGGGAATACAATGTCTTATGGGCTTAGGATGACGTGGTTTCATACTAGGATTTCTTGTGGCAAGCTTTGGTTGAGGATTGTGGTGTTCTCGCACGGGAAAGTGTTAATTTGAAGGCAGTTTGAAATGAACTTGGGAAATAAGACATCTTGGTGGTAGATCAGATCAACATGGTAATGGGTATAATCGGTTATTTGGTTCTTATGTTGTGGTGAGTCTATACATGTGTTTTGTGGTAATACTTTTGAGGTTGGCGACCTGTGTAATTTGGTTGAGTTAGAGGGATTCGGTTCAGATGGCTTGGTTATGTGCATCTAGTTTCCATAGAGTTCTCGACAATTTTTTAGCAATCCACTAGGCAGTGCCTAGGGCTAGTTTTTATTTATATATAAAAAATAAAACAAAGTGTCATGTTGTCCTACTAGGTGTAGGACTGTTAAATTAAAGGTACATAATACCTATTATCAAGTTTGGTTTTGTCATACCCATCCTTGGAATCATATAATGATAATATTACTATACTAGAAGATACTAAGACTAAAACTTGTATAAAAACTAGCCTAATGAGTCCAAATGAGCCTGCTTCTTGGCGTACATAATTCTGTGAGAAAGCCCAAGATGTTACACTGCCCAGTTCATGTGATTGCACGCGTAGCCTCTTATGTTTTTTATCCAGAGCGTGCACATATAGCACCTTTGCATTGCACCAACTATTGATTCCATATATGCCAGCAATATTCCATGTAATCAACCAGTGTTCTTTCCTATTGTAAATGCCTTCGATCATGTGTATTGCATTCCTGATCAATCCTGTTATGTTTCTTACCATGTCCACCGTCCATTTGCTGTATCCATTAGCCAGGATTGCTCGATAAATTGATGGAAAATATGTTGCCTATCCTTCACCAATGTTCCATTCTTCATGCCAATGAAAGTTACACTCGTAGAAAATAATGTTTTCCTCATGTACCTGTATGCAAGATTTGGCCATAACTTAGTCCTCAAACTCTTTGTGTCCATATGCTGCTGTGATCTGCTGCCTTTCCATCTTGAAATCTTAGAACAACTATGAGTTTTTTGTGCATCTGTAACTCCCTTTTTTCGAATGCCAACTATACACACTTGACTTAATGGTGCCGCTATTTCTGGGCACTAACTTTGCGCCTTGATTTTGTTGCTGCCTTGCATGTCCCTTTTGTTTGAGTGTAGGTGCATATGAATAAGTGAGTGTGATCAAGCATGACCTCCACTCATAGGTTTTGACCACAATATATTCACCTAAGCACCATGCACCCCTTCTTGCTACTATGCTTGTGCATACACTTGATTCCCTATCAGTGGAATGAGCACATTGTACTAATACCACCAGCTGATAGTTACTCAAAGGGTATGGCATATGTACAGTATCGGTTCTTGCAAAAAAGAACACATCGTTAGTGAAATATTCATTCACCAGTTTCTCCTCCTTTTTGATTTGAAGTTGGTGAACCATGTTTCTGCTCCTCCTATATTCCAATCCAATCATTGAATCTTGGTTCCCATTTTGAGTTTCCCTTTCTTGTCTCTCTGAATTCCCTTTAGAGAAGATCTAGTATTGCTCATGACAAAGCCACCAGTCTTGTTCTGCATCGTTAAAACATATATGTAGGCTGCAGCATCCTATTCCTATATGTATTTCCCAATGATGTTGTCTCTTATGTCCTATCTCCTCTATCCTCATTGCAATATTTTCTATAACCCCCGTTGCCTGACTCCATGTATCCTCTTCTACCTCACTTGAATCTTCCATATCTCTAAGACCAAACTGCCCAATTCTCTTAGACATTCTGGACAGTTTTTGTTTCTTTCCTTTGCTTTTTGCATTCATAGACTTATACTGCTCATTTCGTTTAGACTTTCTGAGCAGTTTTCTGTTTTTCCTTTTGAATCGACTCCTCATGTGTCCTATGAATATCCATCCATTAGCCATGTTAGAATTACTCATTTTGTATGTTGTGCTTGTGCAAATTACATTGGTGGCCATTTTATCCTGTCCTGCTTCAGCATTGAATCCTTGTCTGCATATCCTTCCATCATCACTAGCTGATTGATCCCCTGTGTTACATATACTTTCAGTTCCTTCTCCTTTATCACCTATTCCCATCAACCCATTTCTCTTATATATTCTAGGCATCTCTTCTTTATTATTTGTTGATGTTATCTCCTTATTGTTATATCCTCCAGCATTGCTACTCTCCTTGCTCCCAGTGCATTTCATGTCCTTAAGCCTATCCTGCAAACTTACTGTTAAGGATGAGTAACTGATTACATTGTGTGCTTGTATTGCTGCAATGCACAGCAGTGTGTTTGTCCTTGCCTCCACTTCCATTCCTAGCTTCAATCTCCTCCCAATGGAATGAATTCTAAGCACTAATACCACCACATGAGATTAAATTGAAACATAGGATTCACCTACAAAATAGAAACATAGGATTCCCAAAAGTCTTGGCATTCCATGTCACCAGAATCAAGGGCATAATTAGCCATGTGGTCTGCCAGCTTGTTTCCTTCTCTTAAAGTGTGTGACACCACATAGTTTGTTCCTTCCAACAACTACATAATCTCTTTAGCATGATCAGCTATGCACCAGGGTGGTTTCCACATGCCATCCATGGTGTTTTTCAAAAGTAATGAATTTGTTTGTAAGTACACCTGTGCATATTCATGCAACCTACAAAATCTCAATGCTTCTAATATAGCCACTGCCTCAGCTTCTTTGTTTGTGGTCTCATTAATTTCTCTCCCAACTGCTACTACAATGTCACCATGATCATCTCTAATGCAGAAACTAATTGCACTTCTCCCCGGATATCCCCTTGATGCACCATCTGTGTTTACTTTGAGCCACCCTTCCTTAGGTAGTTCCCACAATACCTTCTGAACTTTCAGCCTAGGACTGTGGTTTTCTAACATTGACAGTAGGTCCAACAACCTGTGAGGGATATGAACTATACCTGGCTTTCTAACCCTGACCAAAGACTGCAATGTTGATGAAACCTGGTATATTACTCTACTTGTCGAAACTGCCTTTATATATTTCATAATGTTCCTTCGTTTCCACAGCTCCCATACAATACATGAAGGAAGTGCTTGCATAATTGGTTTGAGCCTATTGCATACCTTTGTTGTCCAACATTTTGTTATGGCTTGGTGCATAGTGATTCCCTCCATAACAATTACAGCTCTAGTTAGAAAATAACTCCACATACACCTAGCAGTATCATATTTGAAGAAGAGGTGCTGCATTGTTTCTTCCTTAGGGTATGTGCAACACCAACATTTTTAAGCCATTAAATACCCCAGCCTTCTCATAAAGTCATTAAGTGGTAATTTACCTTTCCACACCTTCCACATGAAAAAAGCAATTTTGAAAGGTAAACCCTTTACCCAGATCATCCTATATGTTATGCTTGGATACTTTCTGCTTCTCAAGAAATACCATGTTGTCCTTACACTAAAGAAGCCTCGAGATTCTATCATCCAATAAGGAACATCTAATACTCCCTGTACAGTAGGTGGCTTGATATTTTCCACAATATGCATTGCCAAGTCTTTAGGTAGAATCTCCAGCAGCCTATTCACATTCCATGATCCATTTTCAACCACATCATAAACATTGTGGATTGTCTCATCCACTCCAAAATCTTGAGGAGCAGTAAAGTACAAAGCACCTAGGCTAGTCCAGTTATCAAACCAGAATAAAGATGATCCCATCTTTGTGTGCCAACAAATTTGATGTTCTATTTGTTCTCTACATTCAATCATCTTCCTCCATATATGGGATCCTCGTCTCCATGGAACAACAACTGAATTATGCTTTTTGCAGTATTTTTGGCTCATGAAGGAACTCCAAAGACTAGGTTCGGTTCTGTAATTCCACCAAAACATTGAGAACAAATCCGTTGACACATCATATAAAGATCTGAAACCAATACCTCCTTCTTCCACTAGCATGCACAGGGTATTCCATGAAGCCCAGTGTCTATTGCTTCCTCCTACTGCACTACTCCAGAAGAACCGTGCAAATATTTTGTGCATTTTGTTAATTATAGAGTTTGGAGGATTAACTACAGAAAACAGGTGCATAGGCATGCTCTGTAACACATGAGCAATCAACACTGCTCTACCCCCAATGGATAGTAACTTGCCTTTCCATGCTTGTAGTTTATTCAATACCTTTGTGATCAATCCTTCGTAATAATCCATTTTTCTCCTATCGTAGAATATAGGGCAGCCTAGGTACTAAATTGGAAACTCCTGCCTCTTGATCCCAATAATTATCTCCACTTTATATCCTACCTCTTCATCTGTGAGATGATGTAAGTAAATTACAGATTTTGCCTTGTTTATTAGTTGCCCTGATGTTGCCTCATATGCACCAAGTACCTCCATGATCAATTGTAACGAAGTGGCATCAGATGAGAAGAATATGATCGTGTCATCAGCATATGCAAGATGATTTATCTTTGGACTCCACTTAGGCATACCAAATCCACAGAAGTGTAGGTTCATGTGTAAAGCATTTAGGCCCCTCGACATTGCTTCTGCAGCTAGGATAAACATGGTGGGAGACAATGGGTCTCCTTGTTTAACCCCCTTGATGATTTAAAGAATCCATGAGCTTGGCCGTTAATCAACACTGAATACCAGTTGTTAGAGACAATCTTGTATACCTGTCACGACCCGTTTCCGGGTTGTGATGGCGCCTGTCGTGGAACCAGGCTAGCCAACCG
>ML282720.1:0-11300 GCA_005239495.1 Nicotiana undulata | reverse complement strand
CAATAACAGATAAATGGCAAGGAGTACATCATAGTGGAAATAAGCAATTCAGAACACCCGGTAAGGGGAAAACATCAATTAGTAGCTCAAGAAATGCCCAGCAAGGGTCTCAGCTATAACTAATCACCTCAATCACATACTCTACACTTGTATTATCTTTCGTATCAATACTTCTCAAACTCAACAGCCAATACTTTCAATCAAGAATAACTTACCAAGTAAAGACAATCTCATAATATGCTAAACATGGAAGAAATACTGCAATTTCTATTAAAATAGACTCACGGGCATGCTTGACACACATNTATAGCAATCAACCCTCTAAGACTGCCTTTCCTTTTGAATTCAACTCCGGAACCACAATATCTTAGCATACTTAACTTAAGTGTATCAATAATAACTCAATAACACCATCCCATAGCCTAAATACACAATTCCTACCATTCTTTCAAAATTCCAAAAATCCGACCCCGGGCCCACGTGGTCTAAACTCGAGGTTCGGACCAAAACCCGTTCACCCATAACCCCACGAGTTCAAATATATGATTAGTTTTAAGATTCGACCCCAAATTGAGGTTGAATCACCCAATTTTCCCAAAAACCTAACACTACCCAAAAACCCAATTTCCCACTTTGATTTCATGTTTTTAGGCCTAGATTCTAGTGATTAGTTGATGAAATTAAGAGAAAATGATGATAAGAACACTTACCTAGGGAGCTATGGAGGTTGGGGAGCTTGATTCTCGGTTATGGAGGTTTGGGGAAGAAGAAAAGGGCGAAGAATGGCAAAAATCCCGTAATAGGTCTGTTTTGGGTATTTTAATAACTGGGCGAAATATCTCTATGCGATCGCGGAAGCAGGGATGCGATCGCATAGAGACCAAGGCTGGGTGCAATACGATCGCGGAATGGCTATTGCGATCGCACAGGTATACAACCCCTCCCTTATGCGATCGCACAACGGAAACAGCGACCGCACAAAGTATTTTCCTCCAGCTGCCCTTACCCACCTAATACACTATGCGATCGCGGAGTATGCTATGCGATCGTATAGTGTAACAGACTACCCCCCAGGCACGAAGCTATGCGAGGCCAATCAATGCGATCACATATAGTAATGGAACTGACACCAGCAAAATGTAATTACACCATATTTTTCCTATCTTTTTACACCCCGTTAGCTACCCGAAACTCACCCGAGCCCTTGGGTCTCAAAACCAAAAACACACACGTCTCCCAATACATCCTACAAACTTATTCAAGCTTTTAAATCATCAAAATATCATAAAAAACACGGAATTAAACCTCAAAACTCTTAGAAATTTCTTAAAACTTCATAAAGCTGAATTTTTCCAATTTTGATCTGAATCACGTCATTTCAAATCCGTTTTACACCAAATTTCACAGATAAGTCACATAACATATAATAAACCTGTTCCGGGCTCCAGAACCATAATACGGGCCCGGTAACACGGTTTCCACATCAAAGTTAATTTTCAAAAACCTTTATTATTTTCAGAATATAATTTTCTTTAAAAATTCATTTCTCGGGATTGGGACCTCGGAATTCGATTCCGGGCATACGCCCAAGTCCCATATTTTCCTACCGACCCTCCGGGACCGTCACATCACGGGTCTGGGTCTGTTTACCAAAAATGTTGACCAAAGTCAACTTTATTCAATTATTAAATTCAATTCCATTTTTATCAAATTTTCACATAGAAGCTTCCCGGCTACATGCCCGGGCTGCGCACGCATATCGCGGTGAGATTAACGGAGGCTTTCGGGGCCTCGAAATACAGACTTAGCTAGAATTACTTACTATGACCTTTTGGGTCATCACATAACTTAAGTTAATCACTAGTAGTACTGTTTATTCATTAATAATCCTTCGACGGGGAGAAATAATGGATAAGATTGCAAATACAAGTGAGTTTCTTTATTTGTTTGTTTATCTGATTTGCATAATGGATGAGTTATTAATTCTTTCAGTTGGGCCACAGTGGTTTGCTTATTTGCTTCCTCATAGCTTCCATCATGAGTAGTTTATTTTGTAGTTTCTGTATATAAAAGTTTTGATATGTTTCATATTCTTATTTTGAAAGCGCCTTTTAATTTTTCCTAGGCTGAGTGGCAGTGGGTTGTCAAATAGCTACTCCATTACTATTAAACAAGCTTGTGTTATTATATGTGTTCATTTATACATGTACGTTTATAGATAAATCTTGTAATCTCTTCAGATTGTTAACATTCAATTATGAGAGAATGACATAATGCTAAGTGGGACGAATATGCACATATTAAATTCATTGAATTGTGTGAGCAAGAAGTTAGAAAAGGAAATAGACCAAACACTTGTCTAAAGATGGATGGAAGAATATGGTAATTGAGTTCAATAATAAGACGGGACTAGAATATACTAGAAAACAAACGAAAAATCATTGGGATCACATGAAAGCAGAGTGAACTTTTTTTAAGCTGTTGATGAGAGGTGAGACAGGTTTAGGATGAGATCCCACTAGAAAAATAATTATTGCAGACGATGATTGGTTGGAGCAAAAGATTAAGGTACATTGCTTGCCCTTTTCTAATTATTTCATAACTCTATTAATTGTTATTTTCATTTGTTTGCTTAGAGTAATTTTAATATTTTTTACAGGATAATTCTAAATACAAAAAATTTAAGAATAAAGACCTTTCGTTGATATGATTTTGTTACGATGCTTTATTTACTGATATCGTTGCCACCAGAGAGAGAGCACGTGCAACAAATCAAGAACAAGAGTCGGAAGTTGGGTTAGATCAAGATGATGATGGAACAAATGATGTTTATGATAATGACATAAGACAATGGAATGATGAAAGAAGCGATGAAATTCATGACTTGCAGAATATGGATTCAATTACGTTTCCTGAGCCATCACTTAGAAAGCGAAAGTCATAGATAGAAGTGGCAGTAGCAGTCACGTGAAAAAGCGCTAGACAACTTTGAAGGGAGTGATATTTATAATTGTGCTGTAAACTTGTTAACACAGAAAGAGATGCGACATGCATTTTTGAAGTTGTAGGAAATCTTTGTTTGAGTACAATCACCGACGATCCTTCGTGCCGAATAATCCATCTAATCCAATATAAGAAGTTGTTGATGATACCTTACACACATTACATTAGCATTAGATTTTTAACTTGCTATTTAATGTATGTGCATAATATTATATTTTCTTAATGTTTTGTTTCCTGTTTAGACATAATGGTAGTTTAATCATTTCTTGTTTAGACATTACGTGTTTTATTTTAATAGATGACTATACTATCAACTTTGAAGTTAACATTTGTCATTTTTAATTTGTAGCAGTTTGTATGTCTGTTTCATTTCAGTTTAATGGAATGCTGGAACAATGACATGTTAAATGACGATAATGAAGAGGAGGAAACTCAAGAGAATAAGGAACGGATGGCGCTACGTCGAATAACATGTAAGAGTATATTGATATATTATGAGAAATACATTTGCAAGGAACCGTGTCATACATCTAAACGCACTGGGAATATATTCATCCAAGAGATATTACATGAAAATGAGACTCGGTGTTATAAAATTTTTAGATTGAGGAAGTTAGTGTTTCTTGATTTAAGCAAAGATCTAACTGATAAATATGGTCTTAAACCCACGTGTGGGATGTATATCTATGAGGAGTTAGGGATGTTCTTGATGATTTGTGCACATGGTGCCGGAAATCGATTGGTACAAGAGATTTTTCAACATCTAGGAGAAACAATCCATAGGCATTTTCATAGTGTTCTGAAGGCCATTGGTAAGCTTGCAAGAGTATAATTCAATCACATCCAATTTATATTGATGGTGCAGGAGATTACAAGTCATGTAATCAACGATATCTCCCTTTCTTTAAAGTAAGTGACATACTTAATAATTACATTATTATATTTTTACATTTTAACTCAAAAAATTATCTAGTGTAAACTTATATTTAGTTTATGCAGGTAAATATATTTAGGATTGTATTGGAGAACTTGATGGCACACATGTGAAAGCAAGATTACCTCAAGGTCAAGAGATACCATATATTGGGCGTAAATGTTATCCTACTCAAAATATTCTTGCTGTTATCGACTTTAATATGTGTTTTACATTTTCTTGGGTTGGGTGGGAAGGAGCAACTCATGATAACCGTATATTTGGTGAGGCACTTCGTAGACTCGAACTGAATTTTCCACATCCACCCGGGGACAAACATTATCTTGTTGATGCAGGATATTCACACAAAAAAGGATATATGGCTCCATATAAAATGAATAATGTGAGATGCCAATTTGCAGAATTTCGTCGAGGTGCGACACAACAATTACGAGTACCAAATGGACATAAAGAAATGTTCAATTATTTACATTCTTCTTGCAGAAACATTGCAGAACAAACATTTGGGGTATGGAAAGCAAGGTGGTCTATTTTGCGAGATATGCCTTTTTATCATATTGACACTCGAAGAGATATCGTATTGGCTACAATGGCGATTCACAATTACATGAGAAAGAAATGTAAGGTGGACAACGCATTCCAAGAAGTTGAGAATGGGAGATATGTGCCACGTGTTGATCCTCATGTTGGAAGATGCACAACAGTCAACATTGAAAATGAAGAAAATGTAGAAAATCAAGGAGATAATAATATTTGGATGGCAATTCGTGATCTGATTGCTCAAGATATTTATGATAGTTGAATGTTATAATCTTATTTATTACAAACAATACATATTAAGTGCTTGTTTCTTCTCTACAAATATTGTGTGCATTATTTAAGGTTTTCTTCTTAACTTTTGTTAATTTATACTCCACCTCTTCTAATTTATGATTGTATACTTATCATAACATAAATTATATTTATAAAAAAGATATTATCTAATTATTTTTATAATTAAAATAACATGATAAAAAGGTAGAATCTATGTAGAATCTAAAATTTTGAAAAAAATAACGTTTTAGTAGTGTAAATTGTTATAAGGTCATATAAGTTATTTTAACATAAAAAGAGCTTATCAGTACTTTTTAATCAATCAGTTTCAACTGGTTATTATTAGTTTCAGCACTTTTATCCAAACACGTAGCTGCTTATTTTTTAAATCAGTTTCAGCACTAAATGTACTTTTCAACACCTAATGCTTATCAGCTACTCTAAATCAGCTAAGCCAAACGAGCTCTAAGTGTTAATATTTTTAAAGTCTCGAGGGTGAGTCTCATTCTAATTTGGTCTACTATACCACTGGTTGAGGGTAAGATGGTGGGTTCAAGTCCCATTACACCATGAGGGTAAGACATCAGATAGTCTTGGTTCACCATGATGATATAAGATGTTGGATTTGAGTCCTAACGTATTCTGGTCTAACATTATTAAGACATTGAGTTTAAGTTTCAATGCACTATATTGATGATATGATGAAGATTGAGACAAAATATATGCTTTTGATAAAAGAATCAGGAAGTCCGTTCCGCTTGATATTCTCCATTCCATGAAGTGAATGTCGTAGCGGTTCATAATAAGTCTGAATAAGGACTAATGTTTGAACAAATGAATGTGGGTGTGACAAAGGACAAAATAAATAGTCATTAATATGTTAAATATAAAAAGGATAACAATAAGGGGTCGTTTGGTATGAGCTATAAGAAGGTATAATGTTAGTGTAAAATTTTAATACCACCTTAATACTTCGTTTAGTTAGCAAACCAGGTGTAAGTTATCCCATGATTAAGATTAACACCGGGATAACTTATACCTTATAGAGGGTGGGGTAATTAGCACCGGTATAACTTATACATTCCTCTTACAAATTATGCAATTGTAATATTTAATACAACATACCAAACAATGGATAAAAAATAATCCCAGCATAACTAATCTCAGCATAACTTATCCCAGCATAACTTATACTAGTATAAATTATTCCGGCATAAGCCGTATTCAAACCAAACGACCCCTAAGAGTTCTCACAGTAATCCGTAAAAAAGTGAAGGCAATATTTACCATCAATATGGTATGTGGTATAAAAAAAACAAAGCACGCGCAAATGATTATGGTCCATTCCTTGAAGAGAATGTGACTTGTGATAGTATTCGGAATACAAACCATGGGTGATCTCACATGTCACGACCCCAAAGATCCAAGCCGTGATGGCGCCTATCGTGAAATCAGGCTAGCCACACATTTTATTTGCTTAAATTTGTTTTCTGAAAATCTCTATATTTACAGCAAGAGTCTCATTTTTATAACGCATTTAAGGGTTTAACGTCATTAATAATATAAGTAAAAGAAAACCCGATCCCAGATCTAGTGTCACCGAGTCATGAGCTACTATAAATAAACTGTCGAAATACAAAACTGACATAATACTGTATGAAATAATAACATGCAGTAGGTAGATAAAGAAGGAGAAAACGAGGTTGCGATCACCAGCTGCTAGCTCGAAGACTCCAAAGAAACTATGACAGCAAATCAGCAACCGCTACCGGGTCCCGATGTACCTGGATCTGTACACAAAGTGCAAGGGGTAACGTGAGTACACCAACTCAGAAGTAACGAACCCAAACTATGGGCTGAGAGGTAGTGACGAACTAAACCTCAATAAGTGTAATGAAAACATTATACGAAATGCAGTCATGTTCACAGTTCTAACAGATAATGAAAGAAGACAGAATGATACAGATATGATCAGTAACTCATGTATAACTAAGGATACTCTACATACCAATATGTCAGCTGTATGAAATGCACATAGTGCTCAAAATCTCTCACATATGAGTCCACTCAGTACTGTATATGGCTCTCAGGCCCAGGGAAGATCCATCCCGGAATGTACATAAACACCGGTGACCGTAGTCACTCAGTACTGAGGAAGGCCAATCCAGCCCCACTGAGAAGATCCATCTCCGGAATACAATCTATGTCTAGGGAAGATCCATCCCTCAAATATCATCACTTTGGACAAGATCCATGTCCAGGGAAGATCCATCCCTCAAATATCATCACTTCGGACTAGATCCATGTCCAGAAAAGATCCATCCCTCAAATATCAATGCGCTCACTGGGGGTGTAAAGACTCCGGAGGGGCTCCTATTAGCCCAAGCTCTATATCAAGCCAACGAAGGCATGATCAAAGTATCACTGTGGTGTGCAGTCCGATCTCATAAATTTCTCTCCATCACAGGCTTTCGGCCTCGCTCAATCATTACTCTCCAGTATCGCTCACATGGGCTCACAGATGCATGAACTAGCCTGAAACAATGATAAATGTACAAAATTAACAATTACCAAGACTGAGGCATGATATGATATGCTATGACAAGACTGAGTATATGAAATCAAATAAACACATAAGGAGACAAAAATATACGACCACTCGGGTCTCAGCATTTTTGGCGTGACGCCTTAGCATTTAACTTAGCATGATTTCCAGCATGTTTGCATGTAAAGACCGCTCGGGTCTCAACAGTAGCCTTAATATACATAATTTATCATGATTCCTAACATGTTCGCATTATTCACATTGATAGAAGCACATATATCATCAGGGAATAATCACTAAATGGTGCCATGGGATGAACCAGGGCACAATTCTCGCAGTGCACGCCCGCACGCCCGTCACTTGGCATGTGCGTCACAAATTCTAATCGCATAACAGGTAGTTCGGGGTTTCGAACCCTAAGAACCAAGTTTGAAAATGTTACTTACCTCAAACCGAAAAAAATCCTAGCCCACAATGCCTTTGCCTCTAGATTCGGCCTCCGACTGCTCCAAATCTACCAAAAATCAGATTTATATCATTAATATATGCTAAGGAACGAAGCCCACTCGAAAATTATCAATTTCAACCAAAAATCCCGAATTTGGCCAAACCCGACTCCTCGGCCCACATCTCGGAATTCGATAAAAATCACATCACAAGAATCCTCATCCTCCCACGAGTCTATACATACCAAGAACATCAAAATCGGACCTCAAATGACCCCTCAAATCCCCAATTAAAGGTCTCTAATTTACAAGCCATAATCCCCCAATTTAGTCACTAATTTCCATAAATTTCACTCCCAATCAGTCAAATAATACCATATAAATGAGTTTTAGGTCCAAAAATCTTACCTCCATGAAGAACCCTTGAATTCCCTCTTCAAAACCCTCCAAAAAGCTTCAAACCCGGATAACAATGGTGGAAGATAACACAAAATTCGCGAAGTCCTCCCTATATACCCTCTGCCCAGACATCTTGTACCTGCGGCCCATTTTTCCGCATCTGCGGTCCAGACCACCGCATCTGCGGGTTTTCATTAATGGCCCGATTCCCGCATCTGCGGACTAGGCATCGCACCTGCGGTCCCGCAGATGCGACCAAATAACCGCACCTGCTGTTCTTCTCTTGAGGGCCCAACTCCGCACCTTCAATACCTTTAACACTTCTACGGTCTCGCACATGCGGTCCAAAATCCGCAGGTGCGGAAATGACAGTAGCAGTAAAACTCAGCAACAAAAATCAATTTCCAAGCTTCCCGTCGACCACTCAAAACCACCCCGAGGCCCTCGGGACCCCAACCAAACATACCAACAAGTCATTAATGATCACCCAGACTTAGTCGAATCCTCGGAACATCCAAAATGATAATGAAACACCAATTCAACCCATGATTCAAGCCTAAGGATCTTCAAACTTCCGAAAATCACCAACGATGCCGAAACTATCCAAACCTCATCCGAATGACCTAAAAATTTACACACACATCCATAATAACACTACAAACTTGTTCCAACTCCCGAAATTCCATTCCGACCCGATAGATAATTTTCCATTGCCGATAGAAAATTACCAAAAACTCAATTTCGCCAATTCAAGCCTAATTCTATTCCGGACCTTAAAACCACATTCCAAACACGCTCCTAAGTCCCAAATCAGCTAATGAAGCTCTCTGAGCCATTAAATCCACATTCCGAAGTCGTTGACCTAATAGTCAACTTTCGATTGACTTTTCTAATCCTAAGGCCAACTTATGAGACTAAGTGTCTCATTTCTCACCACGACTACTCCGAGCCCGAACTAATCGACCCAACACACCATAAAAGAGCTAAACACACATAATAAAGCAAAAATAGGGGAAATGGGACTAAACTCTCGGAACGACCGATCGGGTCGTTACATCACATCACCTCAATCAATATAAGGCTATAAGCACAACCCCTATTGTGGATAAGATTATTTTATTTATGGTAACTTAAGTTAATCACTAGTAGTATTGTTTATTCATTAAAAATCCTTCAGTGGAGAGAAATAATGGATAAGATTGCAAATACAAGTGAGTTTCTTTAGTTATTTGTTTGTCTTCTTTGCATAATGGATGAGTTATTAATTCTTTCAGTTGGGCCACAGTGTTTTGCTGATTTTCTTTCTCATAGCTTTCATCCTGGGTAGTTTATTTTGTAGTTTCTATATATAAAAGTTTTGATATGTTCCATATTCTTATTTAGAAAGCGCCTTTTATTTTGTCCTAGACTAAGTGGCAGTGGGTTGTCAAATAGATACTCCATTAATATTAAACAAGCTTGTGTTATTATATGTGTACATTTATACGTGTACGTTTACAGCTAAATCTTGTAATCTCTTTAGATTGTTAACATTCAATTATGAGAGAACGGCATAATGCTAAGTGGGACGAATATACACATATTAAATTCATTGAATTGTGTGAGCAAGAAGTTAGAAAAGGAAATAGGCCGAACACTTGTCTAAAGATGGATGGGAGAATATGGTAATTGAGTTTAATAAAAAGACGAGACTAGAATATACTAGAAAACAAATGAAAAATCATTGGGATCACTTGAAAGCATAGTGAACTTTTTTAAGATATTGATGATAGGTGAGGCAGGTTTAGGATGAGATCTCACAAGAAAAATAATTATTGCAGACGATGATTGGTGGGAGCAAAAAATTAAGGTACATTGCCTGCCCTTTTCTAATTATTTCATAACTCTATTAATTTTTAGTTTCATTTGTTTGCTTAGAGTAATTTTAAATTCTTTTTTACAGGAGAATTCTAAATACAAAAAATTTAAGAACAAAGACCTTTCACTGATATGGTTTTGTTAAGATGCTTTATTTACTGATATCATTGTCACCGGAGAGAGAGCACGTGCAGAAAATTAAGAACAAGAGTTAGACGTTGGGTTAGATCAAGATGATGATGGAACAAATGATGTTTATGATAATGACATAGAATAATAGAATGATAAAAGAAGTGATGAAAGTCATGACTTGGAGAATATGGATTCAATTACGTTTCCTGAGCCATCGCTTAGAAAGCGAAAGTCAATAGATGGAAGTGGCAGTAGCAGTCAAGTGAAAAAGCGCTAGACAAAAAATAATTCATTATCGCTAAAAGAGTAGATACACTCCCTAATTGAGTTCATATCTAACAACAACACATCTAAATCTTCAAAGCCCACCATTGAGAAGTGCATGGACATTTTAGAAAATATTCCTGGTATTCTTGGAGGGAGTGATATTTATAATTTTGCTGTAAACGTGTTGACACAGAAAGAGATGCGACATGCATTTTTGAAGTTGTCTACTGTTGTAGGTAGGAAATCTTGGTTGGAGTACAACCACCGATGATCCTTCGTGCCGAATAATCCATCTAATCCAATCTGAGAAGTTGTTGATGATGCCTTACACACATTACATTAGAATTAGACATTTTAACTTGCTATTTAATGTATGTGCAGAAGGTTATACTTTCTTAATGTTTTGTTTTCTGTTTATACATAATGGCGGTTTAATCATTTCTTGTTTAGACATTACATGTTTTATTTTAATTGTCACCACCCAAAACCTGGTTCAGGTTGTGATGGCACCTAACGGCGAGGTTAGGCAAGCCAACATATAAATCCCCAGGAGTTACTACCCCGTAACTTGATATTTCAGTTATTTACAATTTATAACAAATATAATGCGTAATATAGCAGCTATATGAGGAAGGGCCGTAGATACAAGCTGAGCCACGGCTAGGCCAAATATATACAACCACGAAACCCAACATAACTACAACAAGTGTGTGCCAGGACTAGTGTCACAGTGTCAACGGGCGGCTACATAGATACAACAACTAAATACATATACAAGATATACAAGCCTCAGTCTGGAACAAAGGACTGAGCAAAATGAAACTAGAAGGCTCCAGAGTGGTGTCAAGATGACGCCAAGAAGACAGCTCACCGTATGGAGTGACACCGCGATCAGTATCTATCA
>ML282719.1:57295-71402 GCA_005239495.1 Nicotiana undulata | reverse complement strand
ACATCTCTGGGTCTACCTGCTACGGGCTGACCTCTACCCCTCATGGTCTGCCCTCCACCTCTATGAGTCGGACCTCCACCTCTGGCACCACGACCACCACCCCTAGCTGGCTGAGGGGGTGAGAGTGAACCTAATGCGGGAACCATGGCACGAGAACCCTAATACTGAGAACCTCCAAAACCTCGGGGGCAAAACCTGGAAATATGCCCCATACCACCGCAAGTGAAGCAAGACCTCGGCTGCTGAGAATACTGACCCTGGAACTGTCCCTGACGACCAGAATGACCACTCTAATAGCTCTGAATCGGCGGTTCACTGATGGACGCCGAAGGTGCACTGCAGGATACCTGGAGTGCCGACTGATAAGGCTTAGGAGGATGACTTCTGCCAAAGGGATCTCTGCCTCCAGATGAGGCACCACTGAAACGGCCGAAATGACGAGGTCTCTTGTCAGACCCCTGACCACCACCCTGGGATAATACCATCTCAATGCGTCTGGCCACATCGGCTGCATCCTGGAAGGAGATATCAGTACCCGTCTCTCTGGACATCTGAAGCCTGATGGGCTGAGCCAGACCCTCAATAAACCTCTGAACCCTCTCCCGATCAGTGGGGAGTATCATAAGGGCATGCCTGGCTAGCGTAATAAACCTGGTCTCGTACTGAGTGACGGACATGGAGCCCTGTTGTAGACGCTCAAACTGCCTCCGAAGATCCTCTCTCTGAGTAACTGGAAGGAACTTTCCCAAGAACAACTCGGAGAACTGAGCCCAAGTCAGAGGTGCAGACCCAGCTGGTCTGGTCAAGCAGTAATCTCTCCACCAAGTCTTGGCGGTTCCAGAAAGACGAAATCTATANCCAGTAAATATAGTAGTGAATAACTTGGTGAACCGGTCCAACCTCCATAGAGCGTCTGCTGACATGGCTGCTCCCTCAACTGCTGGTGTCACAATACCCGACTGAACTACTCCGGCCGTCTGAGGTGCCGGAGTCTGGAACTGAGTGGCAAACTGCTCTGGCATATGAATAGCAGGAGTCTGGGTCCCTCCCCCAGCTTGAGATCCAGATGGTGCAGTAGGAAGGAGACCGTCCTGAGCCACACTCTCCATGAGTCCCACTAAGCGGACTAGAGCGTCCTGAAGCACTGGGGTGGCAATGAACCCTTCTGGGACCTGAGCTGGTCCAACTGGGACTATCTGAGTAGGAACCTCACCGGCAAAGTCTACCTGCGGGTCCTCTACTGGAGCTGTTGCCCTAGCTCTGCCTCGGCCTCTAGCAAGGCCTCGGCCTCGGCCCCTTGTAGGAGCTGTAATAGGAGGATCAGGCTGCTGGTCGGTTGATGAGGAAGCACGCGTTCTCTCCATCTGCGAGAGAGTAAAATAGGGACTCAATTAGCATTCAGAAGTTAACTGGCACGAAAGAGAATGAAAGATGTGAAGTTATTCCTAACTTTGCAGCCTCTAGGGATAAGTACAGACGTCTCCGTACCAATCCCTCAGACTCTACCGAGTTTGTCCGTGAGTTGTGAGACCTAAGCAACCTAGAGCTCTGATACCAACTGGTCACGACCCGAAATCCCACCTTCGGGCCATGACTGCGTCTAACGTTGAACCCTCTATACAAGCAAACGTTTGAACTAAATAAAATTCATTAACAACTAACACAGATAAGATAACTAAAGCATCGATGGTCAACAAATGAAAGTTAACAAATAGTCAAAAATAACATAGCAATTTCGAAGTAAAACCCATATACACATCCCAAAACTGGTGCCACATACTCACAAACTGTCTAAGAGATGACTCACGGGCATGCTTGACCGCAACGCATAGGCACTCGCCACCACGCCTATACGTCGGACATGAGTTACACATAGAAGATAAGACTCTATACCTAATCCCTCAAGCTGAGGTTAAGCCAAACACTTACCTCGGCTCCAGAAATGCAAGTCAAGCCTCAATCACAACCTTCCCTCTCAATCACGACTTTCCCTCAAGCTGAGGTTAAGCCAAACACTTACATAATGGATTTATTAACATCAATAAATACTCAATAAACCAATTCCTAAGCCTAATTATACATTTCATACTATTCTTCCAAGAATACTAAAATTCGACCCCGGGCCCACACGTTCGAATTTTCGAAAATTCATGAAGGAATCAATTACCCGGAGTCTAAGGATCGAAGTTATGTAATTTATACAAGAATTCATGGCCTAACATGGAAAATCCCAAAATCCTCAAGAACCCTAAAATTACTACCTAATTCTATGATTTTTAGATGATTTAGTAGTGAATTTAACTAGGAATTAATGTTAAAACTAGAAGTTTATGGGGTTTAACTTACCTCTTGCAGTGGGTGGGCGAGGGAGGTGTTGCCCAAGCTTGGATGCTCTCTAATGGAGGTTGAAGATGGATAAAAATGAAGAAAACCCGAAATTTTTGGACATTTAAAAGGGCTGCCAACAGGGGTTTCCGCACTTGCGACCTTAGGACCGCAGGTGCGGTCTCGCACCTGCGAGGAATTGATCGCCCCTGCGGAAGAAGGGCCTGGGACCCTAGGCTCGCACCTTCGGAGTTGGGAGCCGCACCCGCGGTCTCGCTCCTGCGGAGTTTTGATCGCCCTTGCGGAAGAGTTGCACCTGCGATGGCCTGGACCGCAGGTGCGGTCCCGCACCTGCGGCTGGGCAACCGCACCTGCGGTCACACCAGCTGATGTGCACCAGCNTGCGGAAGAGTCGCACCTGCGATGGCCTGGACCGCAGGTGCGGTCCCGCACCTGCGGCTGGGCAACCGCACCTGCGGTCACACCAGCTGATGTGCACCAGCAGTGATTTTTGCTGGTTTTTGGCCTCGTGCGCGGTCCGGGAGGCACCTGGGCCCACCCGAGCCCCCGTCCAAATATACCAACAAGTCCCAAATCATTAAACGGACTTGCTCGATCCCACGGAACACTCAACACAACGCTAAAACTAAAAATCACCCTCCAAAACCCCTGAATTCAAAACTTAAGAACTTGAAATTCTAAAATTCTATAACGATGCGCCGAACCGACCCACACAACTCGGAACGACTTCAAATTTTGCAGAAAAGACATAAATAACGTAGCGGAACTATTCCCGGCCTCGGAATTGCATTCGGACCTCAGTAGCATAAAATCACATTCTTAACCAAATTTCAAGTGTTTATGAACATCCTCAAAACTTTACTAACTCTAAATCTCTCATTTTGATCCGAAACTCATCAAATCAAGTTCGTTTTACACCAAAATTCACAGATAGAACAAATAACATATAATAAACCTGTTCTGCGCTCCAGAACCTTAATACGGGCATCGTAACACGGTTTTCACTTCATAATTCATTTTCAAATTCCTTTATTATTTCCAGAAAATAATTTCCTTTAAAACTTCATTTCTCAGGCTTGGGACCACGGAATTCAATTCCGGGAATACGCACAAGTCTCATATTTTCCTACGGACCCTCCGGGACCGTCACATCACGGGTCCGGGTTCGTTTACCAAAAATGCTGACCAAAGTCAACTTTATTCATTTAATTATCAAAAATTCCATTTTTCATCCAATTTCGATATAAAGACTTCCCGGCTACATGCTCGAGCTACGCACGCATATCGAGGTGAGATCAACGGAGGCTTTCGGAGCCTCGAAACATAGATATAGCTAAAATTACTTAGGATGACCATTTGGGTCATCACAAATCTTCTACCAGTAAATGACGTATATTATAATTCGAGTTTAGATCGCTTGTGGGAGTTGGCATGACCATTACAATGGTGAATGCGAGATTTGCATAGGATTTAAGGGTTAGATGGTTTGGATCATATGAGCATATGAAGGATTTAGTTGAATCTCACCACAATATGGTGGCAGTGATAGTGTATGGGCATCGTGAGTTATTGTTTGTCTTGATCTTTGGCTTTGAGCCAAGTGGGGGAGTCCGTGGATGATAAGTTGATTGCACGATTATGTGTTGTAGTGGTAGGATCGAGGTATATTGGTGAACCGGATATGACCTGCAGAGGTGGTGTCTGGGAATGACTCGAGTAATGGAAAATTCTTCGATACAGGTTGTGATGTACTCTACGGGTAAATGGACCATATTGAATGATTGAGTTGAAATTGTAAAAAGCGTAGTGTCTGCAGTGTATGAGTGTGCTTGTTGATTCAAAGGTGTGGATTACTTCCCTAGTACGTGGCTTGCAAACGGGGTCAGGTCGTACTTTCTGTTTGGTCAGTATAATTGAAATTGCGTAGAGTGAATGACGTTCGAGAATGGTTCTGACGAATTCAAGGTTATATGTAGCGCTTGGGGATCTTCAAGGTGTGAATTGGGCTAGAACTGAGATTTAGGTTGGAGGGTGTTAAGACTTGTGGCATTTATACATTATCATGGATTCTACATATCAGTATCAGGAAGGTGAAGGTAATGGGTTTAGATTTGTAGGATGTCTCTTCAGGGTAGGTATTTGTTTAATGTGGTGTTGTGGGCCTATTTGAGAGAGTATCAGTGGCTTATGAGCCTTAGACGGTATAGTTTTATGCTTGGGTTTCGTGTGGTGAGTCTGGATTGAGAATTTGCGGTATTATGGCAAGAAGAAGTATCAGTTCGAAGGTAAGTCAAGAGGAACTTGGATAAATAGGACATCTTGGTAGTAGGTCAGATCGGCAAGCTAAGGTATGTGATTAGTTCTTTGGGTGTTTATGAGGTAATGAGTTGTTACAGGTGTTTCTTAGCAATGCTCTTGGGTTTTGGTGACATGCGTAGCTGGGTTGAGATAGAAGGATTCAGTCCTGACGATTTGGTGTTGTACTAATGGGATTCGCAGAGTTCCTGATGGTTTCTACCATGGTTAGAGATGTATATTTTCTACTAGCGTGAGATGCAGGTGATGTATAGTGATTTTGCTTCTAAATGGGATCAAATGGAAAGTTCTTGGCTAGTTGGGTACGTAGTTGCTTGTGGCTCGAAAGGGATCATGAAATCTCATATTTATCATAGGGTAGCATGGAGTATGCGGCATGTTGTGTAGAGTTGAGAATTGCACATGTGAGGTCACAATTCAATTCCGGAAGGAAGGTCAAAATTCTTAGGCAACGGTGGCAATTTCAGATGACTAGGTAGATGATATCACTATTGAGTGTCTATATGGGGGTATACATATCAGAAATGGCAATGTGTGGAGTTAAGGGTGCTTCATTAGTATTGCTACGCTCTCTGGTTGAATCGACTGTTGATATTCGAGTTTTCTTGGTGGCACAGAAGAATTATAGGGGTATCCCTCGTGGGATGATGGAGTATTAGAGGTGTGTTATATATTCGAGCATTGGAGTTGAGATCAGCTATGGTAATTCCTGCGCTTTATGTGCTTCGAGACTGAGAGTTCTCATGGACGGGTTATTTTGTGGCTGTGTGCCGTGAAGATGCGATCAGAACTAGTTAGATTTTAGTATGTGCCATGATTCAGTCATTGTGAACCTTTGGTGAGTTATCTATTAGTTGCGGGTGATCGGAGTTGATTTAGGGTTCATTTGTAAGCCCAGTAAGGGTGTGAGTCCTGCACCGGGTCGGAATTGCTAACTCCGAATTGCTAATGTTGAAGGATGTACCATTCGATTGTCATTGACCTTATTCTTGTTCTGGAGTGATCTATGAGTTACCTTTCGGTATTGCGAGGAGTTGTGATAGTTGGTTATATATGCATATGGTGCGGTTCTATCTGGGATTTATAGCGATATTTGAGTAAGGCAAGTAATTAGGTATTACGGGACCGAGACGTATTGATTATGTTCTTTCTGATTCGTGTGGCATGGTATCGTTCGATTCCCCCGTGGTTATGGAAATGCACTGGGAGTACTTGATGTCGAATTGCACATGGTTATTGATTTTGAGCAAGGTGGCTTGAAGTATTTCATGGGGACCAGCGTTTGGATAGGATCACGCATTGTAGCGAAGTTATGTGGAGGTATGATCCTTGGTGTCATATTCGTGTGTTTGGATTTTACGATGTGTGTCAGGCTCTTAGCATGGTGTGGTGATGGTACTTGTGGAGCTGGCAGGGATAGTCCTCTTGTGTGAATCTTTTATATAATTTGATTACATTGAGATGTTGCGATTGAGTGCACGAGTTGCACATGTTATGGCTTTGGATTGTATTGGTGCATTTTGTGTTTATAGGGGTCGTGTTGGATGAGAAGAGGTCATTGGGCCTAGAATGGGTACTATCAGAGTTGACTACAACATGGTTGGAAGGATGATATTGGAAGTCGGCTTAGAAACCCGCCTTAGTTTTTTTCGGAGAAGGGGGAGTTTCATGTCTGACTGATCGGACAAATGGTTGCTAGTTTCTACGTGTTTCTCTCATCATCGGCAGTATATGGAAGTGTTATAACGAAGCATTGCTTGATAAGAGCTTATGTACCGGTATTAGGTTGTTTTGAGCAGCTATTGTGATTAGGGGTTGTCGCTATGAGTGTTTGAATCATGCGGTATTTTATGTGATTACATCTTGGGTTACGGATATGGCTTGGTACGGCGTATTAAGATTTTATTCAGGTTATGGGTGTGAAATTTTGATCCTGTAAGTTATTTCAGAAGTGGGAATTTGGTTCTAAGGTTATGGGTGAGGTGGAATTGTGAAATTTCAGTTATGTGTGTTATCGGATCTATATGGGATAGGGTGACGTGGGATCACCCTGGGTATGTGCATGGTAGGTTACATGGTAATTTTGGCAGTGTTTGGAACAACTCTAGACCCGTTCGAGGACGAACATATGTTTAAGTGGGGGAGAATGTAACGACCCGGTCGGTCGTTCCGTAAGATTAGCCCTGTTTCCCATGTTTCAGTTTTGTTATGTGTTAATTAACCTAATTATGATGTGTTGGGTCAAATGTGTTGGGTTCGGAGTGGTCGTGGTGAGAACTGAGACACTTAGTCTCTTAAATTGGCCTAATAGTTGAAAAAGTTAACTGGGAGTTGACTTATTGGTAAATGACCTCGGAATGTAGATTTTATGGCTCAGATAGCTTCGTTAGGTGATTTGGGACTTAGGGATGTGTTCGGAACGTAATTTCGATGTCCGGTGTAAAATTAGGCTTGAATTGGCGAAAGTGAGTTTTTGGCGATTTCGAGATAAAATAGTTCAACCAGATAGCAAATAATATGATTTTTTTATTTTAACCCAGATTTATTACACTCCCTCATTATTAATTTAACTGCATTTCATTTTATTTTAGTCTATTTAGATCTTTAGCCGTTATCATTATCACTGGATGTTTAGTTATTTTACTATTATCACTTTTCAAAATTTAAGAAATTAACAAGAAACTTCCTATTGGTTGATTGCTTCTATTTTAGTCCCATACAAATACGTCTTTGCTACGTATTTCTTTGTTAAATCTCATACAATTTATACCATTGTTCCATCTTCCTCTCGCAGCCATTATTACCTTTTTATAATAATATTTTTATATTACATTACGGGAGGAGCCGAAAAAGGAAGACAAAGCTCGTAACGAAAATGCAGATATTCGTGAAAACTCTCACCGGTAAAACCATAACTCTCGAAGTTGAATCCAGTGATACAATCGACAATGTTAAAGCCAAAATACAAGACAAGGAAGGAATTCCACCGGACCAACAAAGGTTGACTTTTGCTGGTAAGTAGCTAGAAGCTGGCCGCACCTTGGCCGATTACAACATCCAAAAAGGAAGCAGAAAAATTCGGCTACAGAAAGTTCTGTCACATGGATATGATGATACTGCTTGGCCACTCCAAACGAAGATGGGAAGATTTGGAGCAATCGGAGGTCGATTCGAGGGGCAAGAGTTTGCGGAGTAGCGTTTCGGGCTAGTATGAGGTAAGTAATGACTTTAAATCTTGTCCTGAGGGTATGAAACCCCGGACTTAGCATCTTTTCACTATTTTGGAGTGACGCACACGCTGGATGACGAGTGTGTGGCGTGCACTGATGGGGGATTTGAACTTGGTTCTTCCCGAGGTAACTACTGAGTTGCGTAATTGATTTTAAACCACATGATAATAAATATTTTTATGCTTTTGATATATTTGGGCTGTAAGCCATGTTTGGGGCCTTGTGCCGACCTGTTTGGACCCCTTGGGGGCTATTTTCTGATTTTCCCTCACTGTATTGATTACGTTTTACACTCAGTCATACCATGTTAAAATTGTTTTCGAAACTCAGACTTGTTTATACTGTTTTTGTGATACATACTGTTTTGGGTCGAGTACCCCATTTTACTAATAGCTCGAGTGGCTTGTGAGAGGTTTCTGACTGAGTGAGGCCGAGAGCTTGTGTTTTGAGGAGTATATATGGATCGGGCTACACGCCGCAACAATATGTATATATATATGGATCGGGCTGCACGTCGCAGCATATGTATATTGGATCAGACTTTACGCCGCAACAAATATTATATGGATCAGGCTGCACGCCGCAGCATATGTATATTGGATCGGGCTGCACGCCGCAACAATATAGCGCTTGGGCTGTAGGAGCCCCTCTAGAGTCTGTACACCCCCAATGAGCGCAGGTACCTACTGAGTACGAGTGCCGAGTGCCGAGTGATGAGTGATTGGGAGGCATGAGTGACAGTGATGTTGCCCGAGGGGCTAATGCTGAGTGATTGTGAGGTATGCTGAGTGACTGATTCTGAGTGGTGATTTGCCCGAGGGGCGATTTATAATACTTGTTTTACCTGAGTGACTATTTTTGATTCATTTCATCTTTAAACCAATACTTTTTGGGTATTTTCTGAAATCATTGGAAATTACACTTTTCTAAAGAGTTTTTACTGAAATTGGCTTTTAAAGCGTATTGATTTAATGTATACACTGTTGGAAAGAAAAATTGGTTATTGTGACTTGATGATTTGATCATGTGTGTTTCTTACTGCTCAAGACCTGATTTATTTTACATTACTACTGAGTTGGCGTACTCATCATTACTCCCTGCACCTTTGTATGCAGATTCAAGTGTTTGTACTAAGCGTTAGCCATCCTATTACGCACGGAGCCGGAGTTGGGACATCGAGGTAGCTGTCAGCGTCCGCAGCCTCTCTGTTTTCCCTTTCTTGTTGTACTTAGTTCTTCGTCCCGAGATTTATGTATTGTGACAGTAGTATTCTAGGTATCATTCTAGATGCTCATGACCTGTTGGCTCCAGATCTTGGGGATAGTTGTATACTGTTTAGCTTTGTTTGTTTGCTTAAAAAAATTTAGAGATTTATATACGTTTTATGAAATGTTGATAATGATTTGGGAAAATTTGAAAAGAAAATTGTAGATATGTGAGTGTTGGATAGCCTAGTTCCACGATATGCGACATCACGGCCGATTTAGGATTTGGGGTCGTGACAACTCCTACGTGGAGATATTATAATACTATTAGTGTTATATTGGAAAAGAAATCCTTGTTATAGTTTTGTTTATTCTAACAAATATTGTCAAGGTTTTGTTGGTTATACAAATGCAGGGCATGGTTTGTTGTTCAGATAATGTATTTGTCTGTGAGGGTACTGTCATATTATGATATTCAACAAGATTCTAATTACATTGAAGACGATACTGCATGCATAGCTCAATTGAAAGGACTATCGAAGCAGACAAAATAAAATACATTTCACCAAAGTTCTATTTCAGACATGGATCGATGTTCAACAAATTTGTTCAAGTGATAATTGGCAAACTTCTTCACAAGGCATTGCCGACCTCAGCAATTGAGAAATTGTTATACTAGATTGGAATTAATCGTCTTCGAGATATCAAGTGATACTTTTGTCAGGGGGAGATAGCACGCGCTGCACTCTTTTGCACTATTTTTCCCTTAGCTAAGATTTTATCCCACTGGTTTTTTCTGGCAAGGATTTTAATGATGCAGCAAATAATGCGTATTAAAAGACATGTGTACTCTTTCTCCTTCATTAAGATTTTTTCCCACGGTTTTTTTTCTTAGTATGGTTTTAGCAAGACACATTATCTATGGACTTCCAAGGGGGAGTGTTATGAACATTAGATTATGGTGGATGTCCATAACTACTAAATGAGTAAAACCAAATACTCTTATCCATTATCTTCATAAATTCTACTACTCCAATACTTATGTTTGTAACTCCCATACCTCCATATTATTCCACATAATCTTCCTCCATGATCTCAAATGCTTAATGACATATTTATGGAATTCTTTTGGTATACCTCTATGTAGTACTATAAATAAAGGATGAGAAGTCATTTTGTAACACACTTGAATACATGGAAGAAATAAGAATCTCTCATCTCTTTCCTCTCTATATCTCTGTCACGGCCCAACCTACCCAGTCGTGATGACACCTATCGCAGTACTAGGCTAGTCGATTCTTTATTTGAAACATACAATAATTATCTTCAATAATTCGTTTTTCAAATATTTTTAATCATAAATCTTTCATTAAAAAATTCGAAACAAGTGAAAGTAAGCAGATATAAAACCAACGCCCCAAACTCGGGTGTCACTAGTCATGAGCATCTATGATACAAGTCTGATACAATCTACTCAAAATGACAAGGGAAGTCTAATAAAAATGAGCTACTAGAAGATATGAGGGAGAAGAGCAAGGCTTCGGTCGCCATGCAGCTACCTTGCTAAAATCCGAAATTAAGGAAGAATTAGAACTCACTCGGATGTCCCGTGGCACCTGAATCTGCACACAAGATGCCAGGAGTAACGTGAGTACGCCAACTCAGTAAGTAACAACTATAAATAAAGGCTGAGTGCAGTGACGAGCAGTAAAATCACATAAAGTTCACAATTATAAAGTTTCAATGAAACAACAGGTGTAAAATCAGTGTTTACGTCAAAATATCACTTAAAACTCCAGTTTCAATGGAAATATGTACGAATATCTTCAACATTTTCAATAGAGGCTCAATATAAAAATAAAGTGAAAATAATGATTTCATCAACAAGCCCCTCAGGCGAAATACCACTCATTAACATCCCCTCAGGCAAGCCTCCCAATCACTCGTCACACGACATTAGTCACTCAGCACTCACACTTAGAAGGTACCTGTGCTCACTGGGGGTGTACAAACTCCGAAGGGGCTCCTGCAACCCAAGCGCTATATCGCTGCGGCGTGCAGCCCGATCCAAATACTGTTGCGGCGTGCAACCCGATCCATATATTGATGCGACATGCAGTCTGATCCATATATTGCTGCAGCGTGCGGCCCGATCCATATATATGTATATCCTCACAATCAATCCCTCGGCCTCACTTAGTTATCAACCACACAAGCCAGTCAGGCATTTCAGTAAAAATTAGAGGACTCAACCCAAACAACTTTCATATACTTTAAAATAGAGTAATGAAACTGAATTAAACAGTAAACAGGAAAAATCATGACTGAGGACATGCTTTAAAATCAAAACAGTGTGAGGCTAGTAACAAAATACCCCTGAGGGTCCAAATAGTACAGGCAAGAGGCCCTTAACATGGCATTCAACCAAAGTTATAAGAATTCTTTCTAAAACATATAGCTATTACACATCTTTAATCAAAATATGCAACTATATAGTTGCTACGGGGCGGGCCAAGTCACAATCCCTAACAGTGCACGCCCATGTCTCGAAATACGATAAAATTCACAAAACTAAGAAACCCATTCGTTCTCGAGTCCAACCATACCAAATTTATTAAAATCTGACCTCGAATCGATGTCCAACTCTAAAAATCCATTTATGAAGTTTCTACAATTTCCCCCCTAATTTTCATCCCTATTCTCTAATAAAATGATGAATCCAATGTTATAGTCATGTATTTTAGCCAAAATTGAGTTATAAACACTTACCCCGATGGTTTTGTTGATAATCCATCAAAAAATTGCCAAAACCCGAGCTCTCTAGGTCAAAGTGTGAAAATAAAACCCTAAATCTCGTATTTATAGTGCACCCCTCGGATTCGAATTCCGCTGACTGCCAAAAATAACCGCCCCCACGCTCCTCACTTCGCTGTTTGCGGGTCCCCAATAGACTTCCGAATCATGGATACATGAAACACCGGATGCACACTCGACAAGCTAGGTGGAAAGGCATGCTCATAGGCCACCTCCCCAATCCTCCGAAGTACCTCAAAAGGCCCAATGAACCGAGGGCTCAACTTGCCCCTCTTCCCAAACCGCATAACACCTTTCATGGGTGAAACCTTAAACAATACCTTTTCTCTAAACATGAAAGATACATCACAAACCTTCCTGTCCGCATAACTCTTTTGTCAAGATTGCATCGTGCGAAGCTGCTCCTGAATCAATTTCACCTTATCTAATGCGCCCTGCACCAAATCTGTACCCAAGAGTCTAGCCTGACCTAGCTCAAACCAACCAACCGAAGATCTACACCTCCTCCCACACAAAGCCTCGTACGGAGCCATCTGAATACTCGACTGATAACTATTATTATATGCAAACTCCACGAGTGGAAGAAACTAGTCCCATGAACCCCCAAAACCAATGACACAAGCGCGCAACATGTCCTCCAATATCTGAATAGTGCGCTCGGACTGCCCGTCCGTCTGAGGGTGAAAGGATGTACTCAACTCAACCTGATTACCCAACTCCCGCTGCACGGCCCTCCAAAACTACAATGTAAACTGAGTACCCCTATCAGAAATGAAGGAAGTCGGGACACCATGCAGAAGAATGATCTCTCGGATATAAATCTTAGCTAACTTCTCTAAAGTGTAAATAGTACCAACAGGAATGAAGTGCGCAGACTTGGTCAGCCGATCCACAATAAACCATATAGCATTGAACTTCCTCGGAGTCTGTGGGAGCCAAACTACAAAGTACATGGTGATCCGCTCCCACTTCCACACCAGAATATCCAATCTTTAAAGCAAGCCACCTGGTCTCTGGTGCTCATACTTAACCTGCTAACAGTTGAGACACCGAGCCACAATCCAACGATATCCTTCTTCATTCTCCTCCACCAAATCCTGGTACATCTTCGCGGCACCCGGATGGATGGAATACTGCGAGCTATGGGCCTCCTCAAGAATCAACTCCTTAAGACCATCTACATTAGGCACACATATCCGAACCTGCATCCTCATCACACCGTCTTCATCAATAGTCACATCCCTAGCATCACCTCGCCGGACCCTGTCCTGAAGAACGAGAAAGTGTGGGTCATCACCTAATACGGTCATAAAGAGAAGACCTGGATACTACACAAGCCAATACCCGTCTAGGCTCTGATATATCCAATCTCACAAGCTGGCTCGCTAAGGCCTGAACATCCAATGCTAACGGGCTCTCTGTTGCTGGAATGTATGCTAAGCTCCCCAAACTCTATGCCCGGCGACTCAAGGCATCGGCCACCGCATTGGTCTTCCCCTGATGGTATAGAATAGTGATATCATAGTCTTTAAGAAGTTCCAACCATCTCCGCTCTTGAGCGCGTGATTATTGCTCGCCATATCCTCCTATAAAATCTCAATGAATTATTTGATTTCATGAATTTCGTTTGAATTTTAGTTATTAATTGTGAATTATTTGCATTCGCATATCCGTAATTCACCTCTTTTTTTTTAATCGTTAAAAATTACGTCACTACTATTAAGGAATTATGAAGTCATTATTTGTAATTAATTGAATCAAATAATAGACGAATGATGGATATTTGACGTAATGTAGTTGTCAACAACTAATTACTAAAATTAACCATTTTTATCCAATAAAATCACGGATTTAATTAAGAATATAAAATTAGTAATTTTATCTTTAATCAATCCATGAAGCGAAGTCAAAAATTAGTTGTTACATTTTAATTTAATTAGGATTAATATTAATTAAATTGAGGATTTTAACTAGGTTTAAAATAGTGAAGAAAATCGAACCTGAGCCAAAACAATCCAGGCCCAATTAAATTCTCTACACTACCCAAACGACCCAAGCCCAAGTCCCCACATGCCTGCCCAACCCCAATACCAAACGACCCCGTTTTGGCCCTCCTTCATCCTCAGCCGTTGGATCTCATTGATCCAACGGTCCTAAACCCCCACACCCCAATAATATTTAATTTTCCCATAAGCC